>JADRCD010170897.1:0-12821 GCA_019843815.1 Montemys delectorum
AAATGGGTCTTAGTATTTTCTCAATCCATAGTCTAAACTGTTCTGGTTGAACAGTAGTAGCACTAGCAGTTCTCTTGTAACCTGTGGTGGATGTAGCTTCTCTATTTCTGTTGTCAGCATCTACTTTCCCTGTTCTTCTCTAGACTCTTGAGGCTCCCTAGCCTCTCTAACCACAGTGGCCAGTACCTTTTTGTCTTTTATCTCTTTTTAGCTCTCTGGCCTCTTGTCTTTTTGTCTCCTTTTCTCTATTTCTTTTTCTGCTTCTCTGTCCCTTAACGATTTGCACTAAGTCTTACATTAATTTGCACTAAATCTCTCAACAACATATCTTGCAACCCTTCTAACTTTTATAATATTAAGGCATAACCATAATTCAACAAAGTCCAATTATTTAAACCTTCTATTCTTTTTAAAATCAGTATCAAAAACATTACACGTAAGTTATAAAGTTTAGCTGTCAATTCTAACATATGAATGTATTACAGTGTAATTTTGAATATATCATAAGCTAATTTTCTGTTACCAATATTACAAGCAAAAAGTTGCTGTCTCCTTTAAGAGCATCTTTTACAAACACTAAACCTCTATCAGGGCTTTTTAACCTGTGTTTAACTTCTAGACACAGCACAGCGTCTTATCAATTCTGCTGTGTAAATTGAGACTGCCTTTAAACAAGTTAAACTAAATCAAAGTTTTAATCATTTTTTTTTCTTTAACATGAAACACAGTACAACAATCATAAATTTAAACAGCGCTCACCTCCTGGTAAGCAAAGCATGACTCTCAAGGCTTCAATATCCAATCATATTACACCATAACAAAACCACAATTTACAAGATGCTAATTCAATAACTTTTGAACCAGATAATAAAGACAATATTTTAACTCTATTTAGTAAAAACCTATTTGGTTATTCAGGAGTCCCTGCCCACCTATTCCATGTCCCAGCTGTTGGGCCCCACTCTCCAGTCGCACTTGACCTGGGTCCCTGTGGAACCTGTACCGGAGGAGCCGAGGTGCTGTGGGCTCCAGGGCAGCAGTTGCCCCTCCCATTACTGGGAGCAGAGTAGGATGATAGGAGGGAAAGTCTTCTTTTTCTTTTTTCTGAGTCTCACAGCACAAATTCAACAGATCTGGATCTCAAAGTGAAACGAAAGGACGAACCCACGAAGGGGGTGACGGGACCAAGTACTCCCAGACAACAATATAGGGGACCTGTTCGGAGTGTCCCCCCAGCAGGAAAATCTTGCCTTTAACCTCCTCATCTTGAGAATCTTTGTGTCTGAGAGAGGCAGGGACAGTTGGACCAGTCTGTATTGGATCCAGACGGAGGACTCTGTATTCTGTGGAAAGAACATACATACACCCTCTCTTCTCGAGGTGATTAAAACATCTGGGCCATTTTAGGCTCCGGTAAAAAATTATTTCATTTTACCTAGGCATAATTAAGCCTGGTTGTAGGATGTCATCCTTGGCATCCAATTTTAAAATTTTGTAAGAATAAAAACAACGATTTAAATAATGTACACGGGAATATAACTCTCCCTTTTCTGTTTAAAAGCCAAACTTTTTAGAGTGCAATGTGCACGTTTAACAATTAGTTGTCTCTGAAAAAATTAAGAAATCCCAGTAATATGGGCAACATAAAATTGTTAACAAAACATTTCAAATGCCTGACTGTAATAGCCAGTTCCAATATCTGTTCCAATCTAATAAGGAACACCAAACATATAAAATTAATGTAGGCAATGACTACATTATTTGTTGCTTTTCTTGTTAAAGCAGAAAGCCTGAAAAGGTATTAATAGTTACATGTGCATATTCTATTTTTATCTTTATTTTTAAATCAGAAATATTCTTTAAAAATATCAAATTGTCATCACAGGCCATTACTATTTTGATGATGTAAAGAATAAGGTTATATGACCAATTGTTTTTGTGTAAAGTCTATAATTGGCTTAATATACAAATCTGTTGTGGCATTGCCTTAAGGGTCTTGTCCAGGCAGTTTAAGATATCTTAATGAGTTTTTAAATATCTAAAAACAGTTTTTTAAAGAAACAGCACTTCCTCTTAACTTTAGTTGTATAAGCATGAACAATCGCAAAATTTGAGAATTAGTAATATCTAAAAAAGAACAACTCCAAGCAATTGTAAACTCTAAACTATACATATATTGGTTATCAGCATGTAAATTAAAAGTTTGATTTCAGCACTTTAAAAACAGTGACTATAGCACGTAGTTCAATTATCTGTGCCAAACATGTGATCTAATCACATATATTTTTCGCCCATAAAAGGTCTGTAAATGTATTTTTTATCATGAAATGTATACATAAATTTATAGGAAATATAAAAGCATGCATTTAAGCAAATTTTAACAATCTGTCTTTTGGATAAATATCCAATGTTGTCTAAAAATCTTTACTATGTAATAAGCCAAATATCAATTAATATTTTGCAATAACCAATTTAATTGCTGATTGAAGCAAGAAGTATACATGTCTCATTAGGTTTTTAAGACATTCTTTCGAAAATACTTTGATGACTTTATCATAAAACTTTTCATTACTATCACAGTAACTTCAGTAATAGGATGTTAAAACTTTACTTTGAATATGAAGAAAAAAGTGAATTTATATTAATGCTCTCTACATCTGCAGGGGGAAGAGACTGGCAGCAGTTAGGGTCTCCTGCAGTCAGTTTAACCGGTTGAACGAGTTTGCACCTAGTTGCAAATAAGTCTTGGTGCTGCTGAGCCAGGCTTGGAATTCCCAGCCACATGAAAGAAACTGTCTCTAAGGAGACCGGAATCTCCACCCAAAGGGAAAGTTTTAAAACAAGAATCAGTGAAAAACTGAATGTCTCCCATCCTCAAGGACATCATAGGAGTAGCTCTGAAATACATTTTCTTTTTGTTTTGATCTCTCTTTCTCTCACGTCATTTGTATAACTCAGAAATCTGTCTGTCTGCCTCGCAAGTGCTAGGATTAAAGGCGTGCGCCACCACCGCCTGGCCAGTTTCTTGTCTCACTATTATCACCTGCTTCTAAGATGAGCAGAGTTCCATCATTATGGAACGGTTTCCTGAGGGATTTCTGCAATCTCCTCAGGTGTTCCAGCCCCTCTTCAGCCGGAACATGCAATTTCATGGGAACTTACTCTGTTTCCACAGGTACTTATAGGCGCTGAATTTCCATCTCTTCATTGCTACAGCCTGGGCAATTCACTGTATCACAGCTGGTGAGGCATCTAGGCAAGACTCTGACTGCCCCATGATACCAACATTACTCGCATTTAACTGGTGATCCTTTACCAGCGAGTCTGCAGAACTCTTTGCGAGATCTAAGTCTTGTCTGAGAAATAAGAAAAGAAGAAAGAAAGAAGGAAAAAAGAAAAAGTTTTACCTGCTGGAGTCGGTGTTCCGGGCCGGTTAGTCTGGGCCTCCCTCAACCCGCGGGGGGCGGGGGGAGTGGGGGACAGGGTTCTAGTCAGGTAGACAAGGCATTGGCGAAGAAGTGACAAACAGACACAGACACAAGGGAGTGCTGTAACTGAATGCAATTTGTACAAAGTAGAAATCAGGCTTATATGGTATACAGAGATCAGGGCAAGCTACAGAAGTCACGTAGGCAGGAGATGGTCACATCAAGGTCAGTACAATTAACCAATCAGCCAGGTGCAAGGTGGAGGAGCAGTGGCATCTCTCTTCCTGGGCTGTACTGGCAGTCCCAAGATAAATTCTCAGGGTCTGTCTTGAGGCAAGCATCTGAGGGTCGTATTTTAGCATTCCTTGGCTGTAATGTAAATAATCAGTGAGGGAAGCCCTATAACTTCTCTCTAGTTAGTAAAACAATTATGCCTTGTGTGGGACTGTTCTGACAATTAGTGCCTAACTGCTATCTCTAACTTTATGGGACTTCTCTGGCAATTAGTGCCTATCTGCTATCTCTACCTTTGGAGACACTCTGTTTGATAAGACAGCTCCCTTGTAGAAATTCCAAGCTAACTACAGCTAGGAAAATCAATTAGGATTATTGAAACACTGTGAAGGCCAGGAAATAATGTTCAAACTCAGTGTTAGCTATAACAAAATATTTCTTAGGGCACCTTTATGCCTGAATAAAGAAAGCACACAGATCTCTCCACAGACTCAGCAGAGATCAATCTGGAACACGTCCAAGTTAGGAGATGCCCACAACTGACTGAAATCCCCAGGAGACAAACTCCCTTTGGAGTCATAATGCCTCTTGTCCGTGATCAGGTTTTAACCCTGATACTGTAGACCTACTGGGGTAGACGAGTGCGTGCAGCACACACACACACTTACATATATAAACTAGTAATTATAGAGAATAAGTAAGGAATTCTAAATGGGGTGAGACTATTGAGGAGTTAGAGTGAGAAGGAGGGACAGAAGTAACTTAACAATAAACTCATAAGTTCTCAAATAAAAAAGAACAAGAATCATGACCAACTTACAGTCATTCTAGAGATGCAAGAAAGGTTCAGTTTATTAAATCAATAAATGTAATACAGCACATAGGAAAAGTTAAGGATAAAAGATTTACAGGCCTCTCGATAAATAAAACAACCTGGAATAAAGCTCTGTATCCTATTATGACAAAACATGAAGACATTAGGCATTAAAGGACCACATTCAATACAAGGAGAGTTACCCATATGCAAAATCCACAAGCAAAGACATGCTTGTTGGGAAAAACTCGCAATTACCTTCTAAAGTTATGAATAAGACTGGGGCATCTACTCTCACCATGTTTATTCAATTTAATATTACACATTTTATTGAGGGAATAAGGCAAAGGAAAAAAATAAAATTAGTATTAATAGGAAAGAATGATACCAAATTGTTCCTGTGTGCAGATGACATGATTCTACATGTTGAAAACATTAATCTTCCAGATGATTCTTGAAACTAATTACCAAACTCGGTAAACTAACAGGATAAAATACTAGTAGCTTTTCTACTCACCAATAATGCATTTGCTCAAAACAAACCCAGTCTGACTTATCACTGTCTCAAACAGAAAAACCTGAGCAAAGAAAAAAAAAAAGCAAGGCCTCACAAAGAAATGATAAAACACAGAAGAAACAAATTGAAGGCATGAGATTATGAAGAAAATTTCCCATTTTCTGATAGGATTAGTATTGATAAAATGACAGCACTACTAAAAACAATGTATTTTCAATGTAATCCCCATAAAATATCACTAACATCCTTCATAGAACTTGAAGAACAAAATTAATATGGATATAGGCCCACAGAAGACTGCGAATTGCCAGAGAAATCTTGAAGAAGAGAAAAAATCCTAGAGTCATCACAATACCATATTTCAGAGAAAAGAAAAGAACAACCAAAACCAAAACAAAACACAAAACCCGAAAAAGTAACAATTTAAATGAACTGAAAAACAAAACAAAAACAAAAAACCATATGGAAAGAAAAGGAAAAAAAGTGTCACAGCCTCAGCACAATGAACTCACTTGACAAACCAGAAAATTCCTAATATTCCATTACTCTATTACATCTATTGCTAAATGACTCTTGACATATCTGCCAAAACATGTTAAGAGACTGGACAGTCCCATCAGGGAATGATATTGTGAAAACCAGATACCTGCATGTAAAATATTAAAATTAAATCCCAATGTTCACCCTGTACCAGGTCAATTCACAATAGATCAAAGATCTTAATGGAAGTCCTGAAAGGTTGAAACAGTTAGTGGACATTTAGAGGTCCTATTTGAGGCCCACCCATGCACACTACGAAAATGAGAGCGCTCATAAGAAGCCCTTTGAACATGGCATGGGTGGAAGACATTTGAGAGGTGAGCCAGAAATAACACTCCTGTTTCCTGCTAGGATTATGTGAATCGGAGGTCACATGAGAGGAGACACAGTATTTGAAATGATTTTCGATCAATTAAGAACATCCTGAAATTACCCAATCCCTAAAGGTCAGTTCTCTGTTCATGACTGACTAAAAGAGGAAGGCTAGCTTGTAAGTTTGGGACAGAATAAGTTGTTATTCATTGGCTATGCGAGGGGGTTGAGGAATGTTAGTTTCTGCATTTCATTGAACAGGAAGTTTAGCTTAAAATAAAAGCTAACAGAGTACCTGTTTCTCAGAGTTCTCTGGGAAGTTTTTTCTTTTCCTGAATCATGTGTGGGGTTAGCAAAACTCAAAGTACCTTTTAGAGCTTATTGTTTTAGTCTGTATAGATTGTTTCATATGTGTGCTTTTGTGTGTTTATGCAAGTGCGTGTTTATGTATGTTCGGGTATGCTATATGTGTGTGTGGTGTATGCATTCAAATGTGTGTAGATATGTACTCCTTTGTGTATGGGGGAGGAGGACAGAGAGAATGGTAGGTTTTTTATGCATTTGCAGCATGTCTTTCACTGAATCTGGAACAAGGATATTGGCCAGAAAGACCCTATAGTCTTCTTTTTCTGTCCTCCACCCCAATTTGGAGTAAAGAATGATGTCAAATTATATTAATAATTAATTAACCAAATGATATTAATAAGTTGACAAGACTACTAAAAGCAATCTAATACGTGTGCCACTCATGTGGCTATGCCTGGCTTTTCACGTGAGTACTGAGATGTGTTCTCTAGCCTGCATGCTTGCCCAGTAAGCACTAGTACATACTGAGCCATCTTCCCAGCACTAATGTGGACATTTTTACAGTCATAGGCTTTATGAATGCAAAAACCAATTCTGCAGTATTTAGCTGAAATAACTACAATCTGCAGAGACTTTATTTTGTGAACATTTTGAACAATTACGAACAACTACAATTCTCTATTATTAATATCTACCTTTAAAAACAGCCGCCTAATAGATTCTGTGTGCACATGATTTTTACCATACTCCATTCTTAATCTAATCTACATCTGTGATATAGTCATTTCATTTTGAGTAGTAATGAGAGTTGGAAGATTAATGCTAATTAATTAATTGAACCTACGTTTTTACTATATAAAGATATAACTTTCTTATAGATATGAAACCTTGCCTTTGATTGTCCATCAGTACTGGATGGTAGGACCCCACTACTGAAGGAAACACACACTTAGGTGGCAAATTACAAAGGAACTATGATGGAACAGAGCTGGAAGTTTTCTCCATGCTCCTTAGCCCTCAGTGTACTGAGGTTGTTGTGTAGGCAACTGGCTGAGAATAGTCAGTGATGATTGGTTCTAGCTTTAGACTTTACACGCTACATCATACACTTGTTGGACAAGAGGAACTTGGCAATGCTTGTAATGTGGTAATGAATTAATTTCTGATTGTATCTGAGACTCCTTCCATAGAAGGGAATTCATGTTGAATATGACAAATGTCTAGGGAGACCAACAATACTGCAGCCTAGTCTTCAATTTTTGTTTTGGCTAAGTGGTCGTATTGTCAAACTGCCTCATAGTTATGGCCATGCAAAACTAGCTCAAACTTGATCAAAGTGGCTTCTTTTGCAATGAGTATCAGTTAATGCAGGCACTCATGGATGATCAAATTTTTGAGAACCAATAGTAACCAAATCCTGAAGTTTAAACAAGACAACTATATCGCCTCTACCAAGGAAGGGAACATCATGGAAGAGAAGCTGGAAATAATATAAGAGACAGATAATAAGGAGAGAGCTATGAAACACTGTCTTATGGCCATGATGTGACTGTGGTGCTCATAAACTCACAATTGTGGTTATCTGTGAAGGGTCTGTACAATACACAAACATTGCCACAGATGTGGAGGAGCTTATGGGGCTGCTCTCAAATAAATGGAGGAGTTAGATTTGATAGACTGCTAAGGGTGAGGATGTGTTTGTTTTCAGAGATCTATCCACTAGTGAATTCACCATTCCCTTCAAACCCATGCCTATACAATTGGCCTAGCAAAACACACACACACACACACACACACACACACACACACAGAGAGAGAGAGAGAGAGAGAGAGAGAGATTCACACAGACACACATACCATATATGCACACAAATACACATATATTTAGAATTTATGTATAATTTAAATAAAATATAAAGAATAAACAGTATATTCTTTTTAAAAGCCTATTTTAAAGAGTTTCACATGTAGAACTTCTTTTATAGAGTTACCCCAATTACTAAGAGAAACAGAGGCAGTGTAGCTGATAAGCATTACTGATAATCAGGGGACTGAAGACACTCAAGGTAACACTGAAATATAGGTGTGGGGAGTGAAGTTTATTTTATTATGAACAATGCCTGTCTCTCAGCACATCATTGTGCAGGCACTCATAAGGATGACAGTCTACTTTCTATAATGTGTTATATGAATATTCCACCTCGGACAGAGCAGGATATGAGCATATGAACACTATTCCCGGCCATACAGGAATTTCCTGGTATACAATGATAAGCCAAGGCAAAATACAATGGAGTATTGTTGGTTGGACATAACTATCTGGTGTTACAACGTGATGCTTCAAATGTGGCCCCTTGACAAGTGTACAAGCTACAGATGGAAAGGTCACTTATTCTGAATGTCAGGAGTTTCTCTGTGAGAGCTGGCCAAGAAGGGATCATCTGACCCACCTCATCTGAAAGCTGGACACTGTACTTGGAAGAAAGGAAAGCCACACAGCAAACACAATAAAAACATGTGTAAAGAGACCTCGTGAATTACTCCAACACTTATCAACGTTATTATATCACAGGTCTTTAGTTCCAATCATATTTCTACGTGACTATTCTTTCTTCATTGAACTGAAGCATAATTTTCTGATGCTTTTCTTTTTTGAAGCAACTTACGGCATAACATTTGCTTAAATGCGTCTTGTTAGGTGGTGAAGTTTACTTTTGCAAAGCATTTAGTATGAACAACTTAAAGGGAAGAAAACTAAATTTTGAGTAACTTGCTCTGAGATTGGGCTTAGATTCTCTGATTCTAGATCTATAATTAGACAGACTATCCTGGCAGTGGGAGTATGTTGCGGAGGAGGCTGTTCAATTTATGGTGAAAAGAATACAAAGAGAGGGAAAGAGAGACGCTGGGGACAAGTTACCATGAGGATACAATCCTTTGAGTACATCAAACCTCTGAAAGCATGACACAGACTCTCAAAAGAGCCCTGCTATCTGGTAGTGAAAGCTGGTGCAGCAAGAAAGACCAGTTTAAAAACACAACACAACACAACAAAACAACAACAACAACAACAACAAAACTTGTCTGACTGACTCAGACAGTGAAAGACAGCAAGAGCTGCAAAAGTTGATTAGATTTTTGGGAGCTACATAGGGGTAGGGAGTTCTGAAATGGTAACAGCATGTTGGGGTCTGACAGAGAAAGTGATGGAAGCTGTCAGAAGCATCCAGCTGTTAAGGCCTTCTGAAAAACAGGTAGAATGAGGATCCTCAGTAAAACCATCAGTGTTCTTAACCAGGCTGAAGTGTCTCTCCAGCTCCCTCAAAGTGTCCTTTAACATAAATACTAGGAAAATAAAAACAAAATCTGTAAAATGAGTATTTACAAAGGAGAGATAAAAACAGAATAATCAGTTAAGCTTTAAATAGGGGTGGGAAAAAACTCTCTCAGTGTCATGTCTTATCATAAGGCCACACGAAAGCCAATGCTCACAAAGGAAATGATTGCAAAAAATTTTTTGTTTTGGGGCTTTTTTTTTTAAAAAAAAAAAAAAAAAAAAACCAACACTTGTTAAGACAAGTTTAGTTAGGGAAGACCCCTTGGATATCAGTTAAAGCAGAAGACAAAGCTCAATTATTCAAGAGAAAAACTCACATTTTTATCTTATATCAAAAGTTTCCCAAGGTGCCTTTGAAGGACTCTGCAATTACTTGAGTTAGAGATCCAGTAGGAAGCCTTGGAAAATATAGCCCTTCAAGGGCACCTATCATTGGAGCTGAAGACTCACCTACCCTGCCTTCTGTGATGCTGGGGGAGGTATCCCTTTCAGAGATTTCACTGTTGGCAAATAAGATAAACTCAGTTTATTTGAACCCTCTGAGCTCAACATTTTACTCCTGGCTTGGTTTCTAATAGCTGTAGCCATCATTGCTCCTTAAAGATGTTTTTCCCCCCTCAGGGCTGAAATTTCCCTGAATTATCAAGTTATTATCTGTCTAGGGAAATATTCCTGGGATTAAAGGTAACAAGTGGACTTACACTGGACTCTCTGATTGTGTCCCCTGGGCCTTTTAGGCTGTCCCTATTTTATCTCTAAAGTTGAAATGCTCAGAAGCCAAATCAAAAGTTAAGTGTCTGAAAACCCCTGTCTCCTTTTCTCTAGAACAGACAAATTGATGATATAAACCCCCAGCAAAGCTTACCTGAGGAAAAAAATTAATAACTTTTAAAATAAACAAATCATTCAAACTGTATCTTACCTAAATATTTTTCTTGACTTACTTGTGTCTTTATGATATAGTTAAGCTTTCTAGATTTTTCCTTATATTTTCACTTTAGAATAATACTTTAGGAAAAAATCATAACATATAAAAATCCTTTCTTTTCAAAGAAGCTTTCCCTTTTCCCTTTAATACATCTTTGATAAATTATATTTGATAAATTACAGACATGTGAGGTCCATACTGCAGAATACTTGTAGAGTACAGGGACAACTTGTAGAGAGTTGGTTATCTCCTATCACGTGGATTGGATTGATTGAACTCTAGTCATTAGGCTTGGCAGCAGGAGACTTTACCCACTGAGCAGTCTCAGCAGCCCTCATTTACCTCCTTTAGTACAGATACACACATACACACTCATATACACTCTCTCTCACACACACACACACACACGCACACGCACATGCACATGCACATGTTCAAGATAGATTCTCAATGCTCTCTACTAGCCCTGGCTGTCCTGGAACTCTCCATATAAACCAGGCTGGCTTTGAAATCACAGAAATCCAACTTACTCTGCCTCCCAAGTGATGAGATTAAAGGCATTCACCACTACACCAGGAGTAAAATACATATTTTTATACCAAAAACTTTCTGCGTCTTCTTTTTTTAAAGGTGGTTCCTTTCCTTTTTTGTCTTTTTTGTCTTTAGAAAACAGTTTGCTTTTTCCTAGTAGTAATGAAATAAGTACGTTCCAATGAAAACACTGGAGGCTGTATCTGAAATACAGGAAAAACATTATGGTCCTGTAGGAATGCCTATTATCTCTTTAACTAAAGGCAGGACAGAAGTATCACTGCCCTCATTTTCTGTCTTCTTCATCTTCTCACTAAAACACAGAGATAAGTCCTTGTCCCAATCCTTCAATTCCAGGAACTGCAGAGTTTAGCAGGATGAACGAAGGTGATTACTCATGAATAGCAGGCTATCCCCTGGAATAATTTGTTTGCTGAGAACCAGTCTACACTCTCAAGCAATAAGGATTTGGATCTTCTTGCAGAAAAAGAACTAACATGGTGTTAAAACACAGCAATTTGAGTTAAGACTGTCCCTATTACATATACCTCTTGTCTTAGTATCTTTTATTTGAACTTAAAACTCATGTAAGTACCCTAATCTTGGATCTGTGGCAGTCATCTCTCTATCTGATTCCTCAACATAACCACATTAGTCCCCTCTCAATCAGTTTCCACCGTTTTCCTGGATTGGCATATTGAGACTGTTGACCCACTTTAATGTGTTGTGTGTATCCTCCAAAAAGCCATGATTGTTTTGCCTGTGACTCAATTATACTATGAACTAAAAAGAATCAGGAATAACTTAAATGAAAGCATAAGATCACATGCAATCCAATTTGCTACCATGTAAACAATAGAAAAAGATGACACGATGTACTCCATACTTAGCTGGCAAATTGTAGACACAGATAATCTTTGGTTTTCATATCTGTGTTTACAATTTGCCAGTTTATAGGTTGGATTATATATCCAATCATTTCCTCTATTGCCTTAAGCAACCCTTAATCTTTATTAATTAATTTATTTTTTATTAGATATTTTCTTTATTTACATATCATATGATACTTCCTTTCCCAGTTTCCCCTCCAAAAAAAAAAAAGAAAGAAAAAAAATAAAACCCTGTCCCCCCCCCTTCCCCTGCTCATCAACCCACCCTCTCCTGCTTCCTGGCCCTGGCATTCCCCTACACTGGGGCATAGAACCATCATAGGGCCAAGGGCCTCTCCTCCCACTGATGACCGACTTGGCCATCCTTTGCTACATATGCTGCTGGAGCCATTAGTCCCACCATGTGTACTCTTTGGTTGGTGGTTTAGTCCCTGGGAGCTCTGAGGGTACTAGTTAGTTCATATTGTTGTTCATCCTAAGGGGCTGCAAACCCTTCAGCTCCTTGGGTCCTTTCTCTAGCTCCTTCACTGGGGACCTTGTGCTCAGTCCAATGGATGGCTGTGTGCCTCTACTTCTGTATTACTTGGGCACTGTCAGAGCCTCTCAGAAGATAGCTATATCAGGCTCCTGTCAGCCAGCACTTGTTGGCATCCACAATAGTGTCTGAATCTGATGATTGAATGTGGGAAGGATTCCTAGGTGGAACAGTCTCTGCATTGTCCTTCCTTCAGTCTCTGCTCTATAGTTTGTCTCTGCAACTCCTTCCGTGGGTATTTTGTTCCCCCTTTTAAGAAGGAACAAAGTGTCCACATTTTGGTCTTCCTTCTTCTTGAGTTTCTTGTGGTTTGTGGATTGTACTTCGAGTATTCCGGTCTTCTGGGCTAATATGCACTTATCAGAGAGTGTATACCATGTGTGTTCTTTTGTGATTGGGTTATCTCACTAAGGATGATATTCTCCAGATCCATCCATTTCCCTAAGAAT
>JADRCD010170898.1:0-15607 GCA_019843815.1 Montemys delectorum
GAGAGAGAGAGAGGAGAGAGAGAGAGAGAGAGAGAGAGAGAGAGAGAGAGAGAGAGAGAGAGAGACCAGAAGTGAAGAGAAGTGAAGAACCAAAAGGTTTCCTAGCCAAAATGGCTGAGTTATATAGAAAGCAGAAGCTGTAGGGAGGGAAGCAAAAAGCAAAGCCCAGCCCCTGGGAGGGAGAGGTTTGGAGTAGGGGGCAGGGTGAAAAGTGCTGGGAGTAGCTATAGGTACTGTGTGACAAGTACATCTAGAGACTTTCCAGCCACATCCTGGCAACACTGACTTATCCTTTGTTCCTGTTTTGTCAAGCATCAATACCTATGTGTTGGGGTCCAAGGTCTGATGGACCTAGTAAGGTCTGAGAGCCTGTTACATATGGAAAAGGGGGAGAAAAAAAACCATTCCCAAAACTGTTCCTCTGTAACTCCAGTTCCCATGAATCCAATGCTTCATACCTCCTTGGACCCAGTACTTATGTGCATAAAAAAAGTAAAGCCATAGAATGACGACCATCAGAGCTGGGGGCCATAGAGTGGGGCATGGGAAAGGTTGATCAGTAGGGACTAAGAGACGGTCAGAGAGAAGTAGAAACCCTAAATGCCGTGAACAGAACCGTGACTCTGTCAGTATCAGTAACAACAACACTGCTGTAGAACTCAAAAGCTCAAAGGCTCAAAGAAAGAAAGAAAGAAAGAAAGAAAGAAAGAAAGAAAGAAAGAAAAAGAAAAACGGCCTGGAAAGTTTTCACCAAAAAGAAATCATAACTAGGTTTAGCCTAATTTAAATATTTAAATATGCAATCTCTATGTGTAAAGAAGTATTTATTACATGCTATGCTATTAATATGCATAATGTCTAGACTTTATTACCAGTTCAAAAGTATGCTGGGCTAGCCTTAGCATGCACAAAACCCTAGGTTTTTTTCTCCCCAAACAACTTTTTTTGTTTGTTTGTTTTTTGAGACAGGGTTTCTCTGTGTAGTCCTGGCTGTCCTGGAACTCACTCTGAAGACCAGGCTGGTCTTAAACTCAGAAATCCGCCTGCCTCTGCCTCCCAAGTGCTGGGATTAAAGGTGTGTGCCACCACCGCCCGGCTTTCACTGGGTTTTTTTTTTTGGTTTTTTGGTTTTTTGGCTCAAACAACTCTTTTGGAACAGAGACTCACTCTGGCCCAGGCTGACCTGTAAATATATTTTGCAGCACAGACTCAACAGAACTCACAACAATCCTCATACCTCGGTCTCCTGAGTGCTCGATTATAAGCATGAACATATTATGTTAGACTTTAATTTTTTTTTTCTATTTGAGTAAGCAGGTAGCTGGTCATGGTAGAATACACCCTTAAACCAGCACTCAGAAGTCAGAAGAAAGTAGATCTCTATGAATTCCAGAATATTCAAGGCAAAAAGTGAGACCCTGTCTTAAAAAAAAAAAAAAAAATCAACTTAAATTAAATTTTAAAGTAAGCCAGGCAATGGTGGTGCACACCTTTAATCCCAGCACTTGGGAGGCAAAGGCAGGCAGATCTCTGAGTTCAAAGCCAGTCTAGTCTACACAGTGAGTTCCAGGACAGCCAGGACTACAGAGAAAAAAACCCTGTCTCACGAGGCAGGGAGTAAACAAAAAAGTCCTACCATGTACTCTGTAAATTGCCTACAATTAAAATTAAGACACTAATGTTTATGCCTCATTTTTTGAAGACAGTCTTTAGAGTGACTGGTGGTTTCCCTTTCAAGGTAAAGGGAGAGTATTGTCTTATCAACTCTCAGCTGAACCTGATAGCACATGCATAAGATTCCAGCACAGCGGAGGTGGAGGCAGGAAGATCAGTTTAAGGCTATCCTTGGTTACATATTGAATTTGAGTCCAGTCTGGGCTATATGAGACCTTGTCTTAAAAAAGCAAACAGAAAAAAAAAAAAAAAAAAAAAAGATAGATTCTGGCTTTTGAATACCTTGGCACCATAAAGAAGCCTGATTTCCAACTACAAAGCTCTGCTGTTTAATCGCTGCCATGTTAAGAGAGTTATAAATAGATCCATCACGACCTGGTACTCAATCCACAGCAGTTCTTATTAATATGAAAATCCCATTTGCACTGGCTTTTTCTACCCAACTGAATTGGCCCAGTGAGGTAATCCTGTTAAGACCAAATCCCTGTCTCAAGAGGCCCCAGGAGGAATTGTTATTTGCATACATTTGCATACCAATCCCTAGTTGGTAAAATTCCTCATTAAGGCGCGGATTTCTCCCTAGCTTCTAACATCCGGGAAGCCAAACATTTGGCCTAGTATGTTGAATACAATTGGCCTAACCTCTCACTCCTTGACACTTTTAATAACCACTGCTATGTATTTTAAATGAAGTAAAACTTTACCCAAACTCAGGTTTTACAGAGAAATTTCCACTGGGGGTAAGGGACAGATTGGTCAACGTGAATATTCGTTAGGGAGAGTCTGAAGGAAGGAATTAAGAAATACTTAAAGCCAGCCAGTCCAGCTGTACGGTCCCTCTCAGGCTGGCCAAAGATGCCCAGCTCAAGAGCACGAGCCACCCTGGGTCTGCAGTGCTCTCCTCAGTCTGCTAATGCAGCTGCACCCCTGTTCTCCTTAGCTCACTTCCCCTTTTCCTGACACTCTTGTCTTCCTGACCTTATCTTCGTGTCGTCTTCCCCTCCCCCCATGCCACATCCCCCATCCCTGTCTGAGAAAGATCAAGAATGGAAATAACTTCCAGGTTAAGGTTGGGGAACTGCAAAAAGGATTTGCACCCATCTTGCTTACTTGGCTTTCGTTTCTGTTCCTATGGCTCCTCCCAGCATTTCTTATCCCACCCCCTACCTTAAACCTTTCCCACCTAGGTGCTGGTGTTTGCTTGCCTTCTCCCAGCTTCTGGTCCCTATATAGACAGCTGAGCCATTTTGGCTACGCCCTCTCTTGGCTCTGACGGGCTTCTCTCTTGGTCTCTTTCCCTCGTGTGAGCGGCCAATTGTTTTGAGAGCAGGCTCTCTGTCCATACCAGCTCCCTATTTGAGTAATATGCTTTCCGTATTTGCTCCAGGGCAAACACTGAAGCATTTCTGGCTAAGGATTTGTTGAAATAGTGTTGACACAAGTGGTTGCAGTCTCCATGCCTGAATTCTGAGACCATGGGTGTGTTATCAACCACACGCCCCACTTCAGCCAGACTCTAGCAGCTACCATCTCCTCCGGAGGCTGATGTGCTTGAAGAGCTGAGTTCAGATCTCCAGCATTGGAGTGATACAGCACTGTGCGTCTGACACCTCAGCACTGGGGGCGAGGAGCACAGGCAAATCCTGGGAGCTCATTAGTCAGTCAGTCGCCCTAGCCAATTTGATGAGCTACAGATTCAGTGAGTCTCAAAAATAAGGCAATCCCCAAGGCCTGGTGAAGCATATCTTTCTTTCTTTCTTTCTTTCTTTTTTTTTTTTTTTTTTTTGGTTTTTTGAAACAGGGTTTCTCTGTGTAGCCCTGGCTGTCCTGGTACTCACTCTGTAGACCAGGCTGGCCTCGAACTCAGAAATCCACCTGCCTCTGCCTCCCAAGTGCTGGGATTAAAGGCGTGTGCTACCACTGACCGGCTGGTAAAGCATATCCTTAATCCCAGTGCTCAGAAGGCAGAGACAAGCAAACCTCTGTGAAGTCAAGACTAGCCTAGTTTATAAAGGTCCAAGACAAGCCACACGACAAAAAGAAACCCTGTCTCGAAGAACAAAATAAATCAATAAATAAAAATTTGAAACAGGGCAAAGAACAAAAAAGAAAGACATCTGGGGCTGGAGAGATGGCTCAGCAGTTAAGAGCAGTGACTACTCTTCCAGAGGTCATGAGTTCAATTCCCAGCAACCACATGGTGGCTCATAGCCATCTGTAATAGGATTTTTTTTTTTTTTAAGATTTATTTATTTAGCGGGGCGGTGGTGGCACACGCCTATAATCCCAGCACTTGGGAGACAGAGGCAGGTGGATTTCTGAGTTCGAGGCCAGGGCTACACAGAGAAACCCTGTCTCGGAAAAACCAAAAAAAAAAAAAAAAAAAAAAAAGATTTATTTATTTATTTTATGTATGTGAGTACACTGTAGCTGTACAGATGGTTGTGAGCCTTCATGTGGTTGTTTGGAATTGAATTTAGGACCTCTGCTCGCTCCAGTCAATCCCACTCGCTTGCTCCCTGCTTGCTCTGGCCCAAAGATTTATTTATTATTATAAATAAGTACACTATAGCTGTCTTCAGATGCACCAGAAGTGGGTATCAGATCTTATTACCGGTGGTTGTGAGCCACCATGTGGTTGCTGGGATTTGAACTCAGGACCTTCAGAAGAGCAGTCGGTGCTCTTACCCACTGCGCCATCTCGCCAGCCCTGTAATAGGATTTGATGCCCTCTTCTGGTGTGTCTGAAGACAGCTGCAGTGCACTCGTCATATATATAAAATAAATAAGTAAAATCTAAAAAAAACGAAAACAAAAATAGAAAGACATCTGAAGTTGACCTGTGGTCTCCACATGCATATATGCATGCAAATTTGTACATACCCATATAAATAGACTGAATACACGAGACAGATAAGTGATAGATGATAGACAGATAATAAATAGACGGTTGATAGAAGATAGATGATAGATAATAATGATGATAGATAGGTGATAGATGATAATTAGTAGATAGGTAGATAAATAGATATTTGATACTGGCAATGCAGTAATCGTCAGTGGTGCACACATATAGTCCCAGCTATTCTCTGTAAGGCAGAAGTAGGAAGATCACTTCAGCCAAGGAGTTCAAGACCAGCCTGGGCAACAGAGTGAGACACCTATCTCTAAATAAGTATAATGTGTTCCCACCACTGGGAAGTTTGAGAATAAAAAGTTTTAGAGGAGGGCTAGTGAGATGGCTCAGCGGGTAAGAGCACTGACTGCTCTTCCGAAGGTCCTGAGTTCAAATCCCAGCAACCACATGGTGACTCACAACCACCCATAATGAGATCTGACGCCCTCTTCTGGTGCGTCTGAAGACAGCTACAGTGTACTTAATTATAATAGTAAATAAATCTTAAAAAAAAAAGTTTTAGAGGAGATGCTAATATTCATGAGGTGGCTATGGAGGGGGAATGTGTTATTCTCTGGGCACTGCTCTAATAAGTGATAAAAATAAACAAAAATTGCTGGGCTGTGGTGGCACACGCCTTTAATCCCAGCACTTGGGAGGCAGAGGCAGGTGGATTTCTGAGTTCGAGGCCAGCCTGATCTACAGAGTGAGTTCCGGGACAGCCAGGGCTACACAGAGAAACCCTATCTCGAAAAAAAAAGAAGTGGAATTATAAAAATAAACAAAAATCAAATGGTTTTGAGCAAAGTGAAATCAGTGTGGAAGGATTAGACCCCAGAAAGCTCTAGGGAAGAATCTGTTGAGCTTCTCTTCCTGGTCCTGGTGACTCCCAAAAGCCCTTAGCCTCTTCTGTCTTGGCTGTAAAACACAGTCACTCCCACTATTGTCACATGCCCTCCCTGTATGTCACCGTGTGCCATCTCCCCTACTGACAAGGACTCTAAGATCACTACAAGCCCTGAACTACAGACATCATCTCAGCATCTTTAACTCAGCCAGCATGGTGGTCCACACCTGCAATTCCAACTCCTTCCTGATGCCGAGGGGAAGAGGGCTACAACCCCTTGTAAAGAAATTAGAAATTGGGGCTGGAGAGATGGCTCAGTGGGTAAGAACACCGACTGCTCTTCCGAAGGTGCCGAGTTTGGATCCCAGCAACCACATGGTGGCTCACAACCACCCGTAATGAGATCTGACGCCCTCTTCTGGTGTGTCTGAAGGCAGCTACAGTGAATTATGCCTGAGTGAGCGGGGCCGGAGAGAGCGGGGCTGCCAGAGGTCCTGAGTTCAAGTCCCAGCAGCCACACACATGATAGCTCACGGCCATCTGTACAACTACAGTGTACTCATACACATAAAATAAATAAAATAAATCTAAAAAAGAAAGAAAGAAAGAAATTAGAAATCTCTTGCGAAGGGAATTTAGCAACTCAATTTGCAACATTTCTTGGGGCGATATGAACGGATAGACTGGAGACCCAAACAGATTGATAAACTGATTCCGCTTAAATCTAGCTTGGTGAATGGTTACTTCATCGGGGTTTCTTTTCTTTTCTTTTCTTTTCTTTTTTTTTTTTTTTTATTTTATTTGTTTTGAGGGGTTTGTTGTTGTTGCTGCTGCTTGTGTTCCTATTTTTGTTTTGTTTGAGACAGTTTCTCTGCGGAGCCCTGCCTATCCAAGAACTCACTCTGTAGACCAGTCTGGCCTTGAACTGAAGAGACTGACCTGTCTTTGAGTCTCCAGTGGCTGTGCATCACCCACCACGGCCCAGCTTCAGTGAGGTTGCTTGCAAGAGTGTGGCTGGTTAAAGGCAGTTGTGTCATCAAAAGGCCCGCCACCACGGCACTAATGAAGACTCCTGGAAGCTGTGTCCCAGCTCAACCTGCAGGCAGCGCCCCCAGAGTCACTGCTCCCCAGCAATTGGTTACTGCTTATATACTGTAGAGGTGGAGCCTTGTAACTTTCACGACTCTGTAAACTTCCTGAGCCTCATGCCCTTTCCTACTTCCTCATAACAAAACCTCATCCCTTCAAACTGAGGAAGAGGAAGAGGAGGAAGAAAGAGGGAAGGAGAAAAATTAAGAGTCAGGATGTTCTCAGGGCTTAAACAGTTGGCTAGCACACTGTTAGGCCCTGGATTCCATCTCTAGTGTCACAGATAAAACAACAATCATCATGCCAGGTGATCGTGGCGCACACCTTTAATCCGAGCACTCTAGCGCAGAGGCAGGCGGGTCTCTAAGTTCAAGGACAGCTAGGTCTACAGAATGAGTTCCAGCACAGCCAGGGATACACACACACACACACACACACACACACACACACACACACACACACTCTCTCTCTCTCTCTCTCTCTCTCTCTCTCTCTCTATCTTGCTAAAGAGAAAAAAAACTAAAATACATATTTTTAAAGGTGGAGAAAGGAGTTCATGGACCTGTACCCCTTCCCTGAGAGCCTAGTGGCAGGTCCTGGTTTCTGAAGAAGGATATCATTGAATTCCGTGTTACAGCAAATAGTAACTTGCCCGTGCTCCAACAACTACCACCCTGCTCATGCGCATGCAAGCAGCCCTAACTGTAACCTTGGCGGGTTACAGAAAAGCAGCGAAAACAAAAAGTTATGAAACTAGGAAGAGATCTGTGAAAAATGGAGGGTTTGGGGAGCAGAGGGATCTTTTGCTGTGACAAACACCAGGAGCAACAGCAGCTTCGGGGAGGAAAGAAAGGGCTTTAGTTCATCTTAGCCTACCAGGTCACAGCCCTTTGCTGTCAGAAGCTGGGACAGCCAGGGTTACGTAGTAAGATCCTGTACCTTAGAAGAATTGAAAAGAGGGAAGGAGGGGCCTGAAATCTGACTTGGGCTATGGAGAGGTTTAGTTCTCCCACACTCAGCAGACTCCACCCTGTCTTCCTAAATCAGTGTGTGATATTTTGTTATGCCGTAAGACCCTCCCTGAGTATTCTTGAAAAGCATCCAAGGCATATGCCCAGGGTTCAGGTCCATCTGTGAACACAGAGGGATAATGCCTTTTTCCTATCTGGAGGACACTGGAAGTGGTAGACAGATTGTTGAAAACTGCTCTGGTCTCTTTGGAGCTTTTTCTAGAGCAAAGAGAGAAGATCGTAACAGACAACCTTCACAGCATTTGGAGAAACTGAAACACACACCTTTTCCCCGTGGAACAAAGCACACCGAGGAAAGCTGTAGCCTTTAAGCCATGCAGAATTTTCACATGCTCTGCTCCTGACAACGCAGATCAATACAGAATCTATAGGAAGGAAGTTAGAATTACAAATCTATACAAATAGGCCCAGTAATTCTGTTGGGTTTTTTTTTTGTTTGTTTTTTGATTTTGTTTTTGGTTTTTGGTTTTTGGGTTTTTTGTTTTTGTTTTTGTTTTGTTTTTCGAGACAGGGTTTCTCTATATAGCCCTGACTGTCCTGGAACTCACTCTGTAGACCAGGCTGGCCTCGAACTCAGAAATCCACCTGTCTCTGCCTCCCAAGTGCTGGGATTAAAGGCGTGTGCCACCAGTGCCCTGCCAGGCCCAGTAATTCTACATCTTGAAACCATTACACAGATAACTGGTTCACACACAAAAAAAAATTTTTTTAATTATTTCTACATAATTGGGTGCAGTGCACACTTTTAATCCCAACATTCAGAAGAGAGAGGCAGGCAGATCTCTGAGTTCAAGGCTAGCTTGATCTACAGAGCTAGTTCCAAGATAGCTAGGACTATACAGAGAAAGCCCATCTAAATATATATTTTTCATATATGTATATACATATATAGAAACACACACATATATACATATTTACATGTGTGTGCATGAATGTGAATGTTATGTGTGTGCAGATGCCCCAGGAGGCCAGAAGAGGGTGTTGGAAACCTTAGAACTGAATTTACAAATGGTTATAAGCTACCCAACCCAGGTACTGAAAACTGAATTTAGCTCTTCACGAAGAGCAGGCATGCGCTCTATGCTACTCAGCCAGCCTTCTCTCCCACCCCTTAACAAAATTTTAAAGAGAAAGAACCCGCCCAACTCCACCCCCAAAAAATGACTTTTGAAGGAAGTACTGTTTGTGGACCTTTAGGTTCCAACTGAAGGGACCTGTGACAAGACAGATTCTTCAGTAAGTTGACAAGGCTGGGGAAGGGGAAGCCTCTGGGATGCCTGAGCCAGGGGGAGGGTGCAAGGGCGCTGTCTCTTCAGACTCATGTAGGCAGTTCCCATTGCCCTTCCTCATTGTGCTCCTGAGGCCCATTCAAAGCTAACACTCACACACCAATGACATTCGGTACATGGGTAACCCTGGGCAACCAGCTTCACTCTCCGTTGTCCTAGCAACCACCGTGATGTTCTTCGGTGGGGTTTCCGCTGTGAAGTAATCATCCTGCTTTGAGGTGGACTCTTCTACATTTGCAGCTTTTTACATCAATGACATTTATGAATAAGCCTCAATTAGATGCAATTACAACTGAACTGTTAAGTGAGGCTGTGGATTGAGTCAGATTTGCATATCCTTCCATCAAACCTGGCAACCGCATGAATTGTGTGCCTGGTGCCATTCAGGGATAGGGTGCCATTTGCTGTCAAAAACCACCTGCCATGCTCCAATTAAAGATGGGTGACCTCTCCTCCTTATCCTTACCTCCTCTTCAAAGACAAATAGGAGTCGACTCCACAGCTTCCCATTCCAGCTCAACAGAAAAGAAAAATTAGCCCAATATAGGGAGCCTCACATTCACCTGGAAAAACCACAAGTTTACGTGGCCCAGAGTCACTCTGCTGGAAAAAGATGAAGCCGGGGATTCAGAACCACCTCTCATAGATCCTCCTGCACCTGCCGCTAAGTCCTGCCCAGGGCCAGTTATGAAATATTTACGTTGTTTGAAAGATGACACTGAGTTTCATGCTACCCACATAGCTGGTGAAAACAATAGGCTACCTGTGTCTGTCTGTCAGAGGTCAGTAGAAATTGACTCAGTCTTGGAAGCCCAGGATTGGCTACTGAAATAACAAGCTCCCAATGGCTCTCAGGGCCCCTGAACTCCTGGATTAAATGGCTTATCCCTGGCCCACCTACACTCAAATACACTATGATCTCCCCTGCCTTCATAGAATCCCATTGCATGGGCTCTCTTAGAGGTTGTGATGGTCTGTATATGCTTGAGCCAGGGACTGGCACTATTAAGAGGTGTGGCTTTGTGGGAGTAGGTGTGCCACTGTGGATGTGGGCTTTAAGACCCTCAACCTAGCTACCTGGAAGGGAGTATTCTGCTAGCAACCTTCAAATGAAGATGTAGAACTCTCAGCTCCTCCTGTACCAGGTCTGCCTGGATGCTGCCAGGCTCCTACCTTGATGATAATGGACTGAATGTCTGAACCTGTAACCCAGCCCAATTAAATGCTGTCCTTATCACAGTTGCCTTGATCGTGGTGGTGTCTGCTCACAGCAGTAAAACCCTAACGAGGACAGAGTTCAAGCCACCCTTGTCCTGCTATGGAAACACAGCCTAGAAGAAAGCAAAGGAGAGGAGCTTTAGCAGTTCCTCTAACCCAAGGCGCACTCTGGCTTGTGGTGGAGTAGGGAGGAGGGAGGGAAGATGGCCAGCCCTGTGCTCAGATTGCTGCTTCTGTATGACCAAGTCTCATCAAAGAGATTTTGGCCTTCATAAAAGGGATGATACATAGTTTAGAGTCATAGTGGCAATAAAAGCAGCTTGTAATTCTAACATCAGTCCTAATATTCAGCTTTCAGAAGCATCGTGAGGCCTCCCATGGATTTCTGGTGTTGTAGTTTACTGCTGATGGCCCCTGTTGGTGCAAGTTTGAAGGTATCATCAAAAGAGGCAGTTGTTTGACACATCTATAGGGCTTGTATCTTGGCTGCCATCCATCGAAGGTGTTTTAAAGCAGGTTTTATTTCTGGGAACAAATATTAGGGCAATCTGAGAATTATGTGGTCAAAGAATTGTTTGGAGGGTGAGGCTGAGGCAGGGTTTCTCTGTGTAGCCCTGGCTGTCCTGAAACTCACTCTGTAGGTCAAACTAGCCTTGAAATCGGAGATCCACCTGCTTCTGCCTCCCAAGTGCTAGGACTAAGGGCGTGCACCACACCTGCCTGTTTTATGAACTTTTTAAAAACACTTTTTTTTTTTTTTTTTTTTTTGAGACAGGGTTTCTCTGTGTAGCCCTGGCTGTCCTGGAACTCACTCTGTAGACCAGGCTGGCCTCGAACTCAGAAATCAGCCTGCCTCTGCCTCCCAAGTGCTGGGATCAAAGGTGTGCGCCACCACCGCCTGGCCTTTTTTTAAAAAAGGCTGGGTGCCTATCAGTGGACACACGCCTTTAAACCTGCACCAAACTTCCCGCCTCAGCTTCTCTTGCATTAGGGTTACAGTTGTCAGCCACCACTCTCCCACTAAGGATGTCTTTTCGTTGCATGTTTGTAATGCTAGAGTGGACATTGAACACAGGACTTCGTGCATGCTAAGCAAATACTCTACCAATGAGAGAGAGGGAGGGACAGATGAGAAGGGGGAGCTATAAGCCAGAGCATTAATAGAGGGGAAAACTGACAGGCTTGGTGGTTCACACCTCTAATCCTAGCACTTGGGAGATAGAGGCAAGTGCATCTCTGTGAGTCCTAAGCCAGCCTGATCTATGGTCTACACAATTAAGTTCCAAACCAGCCATCAAGAGACACTGTCTCAAAAACAAACAAACAAACAAACAGGGCTAGTGAGATGGCTCAGCCGGTAAGAGCACTGACTGCTCTTCTGAGGGTTGTGAGTTCAAATCCCAGCAACCACATGATGGCTCACAACCACCCATAATGAAATCTGACGCCCTCTTCTGGTGATCTGAAGACAGCTACAGTGTACTCATTTATAATAATAAATATATCTTTAAAAAAAAAGACTAGAGAATTCATCAGGAAAAAAAAAATTAATCCTGGGGCTGAAATGGTGACTGAGAAGTTAAGAGGTCCTGTTGCAGAGGGCCCAGAGTTCAATTCCTAGCACACATACGCGGCAGCTCCCGACTGTCTGTACCGCTGTCTCCCTCTGGCCTGGTAGGCACTGAGAACAGACCTGGTGTACTTACAAATGCAGGCAAACACATGTACACAGAAAATGAAAAGAAACCATGGGCTGAAGAGATGAGTCAGAGGTGAAGAGCACTGGCTGCTTCCCCAGAAGACCTGGGTTCAGTTCCCAGCACTATCTCTTACTTCATTCGGGAGCCACACCTTCTGGCCTCAGAGGGCACTAGGCATGAAAGTGATACACAGATCATAAATCCAGGCAAAACATCCACAATCATGAAACAGTGAAATAATATTTAAAAGATAGAAATGAGTAAGTACATAAAAAAGAAAAGAATGAATTTACCTTGGTATGCAGGTAACAGATACATGAGCAAAGTGACTCAGCAAGGAAAGCCTGGTAAATCTTAACACCAGAACGACAGACTCTGACAGTCATTCCCCTGTAATGAGGGCATTTAGCTGACAAATACTGCAAGAACCAGCTGATCCCATTAGCAGGCTCCATCAGTGGGAACGCGTAGCTCAGAGCACCCAGCGAGTGTGGACCGTACATTGTTTTTGAGAACTTAAGACACTCACTAAGTGTGACGGTACAGAGGTGGAGATAGAAAGATCACTGCAAGTTCAAAGCCAACCTGGTCTGTAGAGCCGGTTCCAGACCAGCCAGGGCTACAGGATAAGCCTCTGGAAAGAGAGAGAGAACCCTAACCCTAACCCTAACTCTAACAGAACAAGGAGATGGGATAGACCTAGAATTCTGAAACACATAGTGCCTGCTATGGGTGTTGGGGGGGGAGGGTTGAGAACAGCAGGAGTGACTGAGAAGGCACCATGGAGCTCTAGATAGGTTCCTGCCTTCGTTTGTTCGGCAGTCCCTCTGATTATATGACAGAATTGCCGCCAGGCAGTGGTAGCACATGCCTTTAATCCCAGCACTTGAGAGGCAGAGGCTGGCGGACTTCTGAGTTTGAGGCCAGCCTGGTCTTGTACAGAGTGAGTTCCAGAATAGTCAGGGAACCTGAGAAACTCTATCTCGGAAAAAAAAAAAAAAAAGAATTGCCAAGATATAATGAGAACGTCACCTTCTTATGAGAGTCACTGAGATAGCTCAGCGAGTAAAGGTGCTGATCATCTATTTAAGATCCCAACCTGGTGGAAGGGGAGAGAGAACCAATTTCTAAAGGTTGCCCAATGACCTCCACATGCACATGATGGCATATGGCTCACATGATTTTACATACATACATAATTTTAACATCTTTTATCTCTATTTTATTTATATGTATGAATGTTTTGCATGTGTGGTGGTTTGAATCAAAATGGCCCCCATAGGCTCATAGGCAGTGGCAATATTAGGAGCTGTGGCTTTGATGGAGTAGGCATGACTTTGTAGGAGAAAGTGTGTCACTGGGGGCAGGCTTCGCGGTCTCAGCTGCTCAAGCCAGGCCTAAAGTGGTATTCTCTTCCTGCCACCCACTGATCTAGATGTAGAACTCTCCTACCTCTCCAGCACCATGTCTGCCTATGTCCTGCCATGCTTCCTGCCATGCTGCCGATGGACTAAACCTCTGAACTGTAAGCCAGCCCCAAGTAAATGCTGTCCTTTCTAAGAGTTGCTGTGGTCATGGTGTCTCTTCACAGCAGTAAAACCCTAACTAAGATAGCCTGCATGTATGTGTGGTCACCAAGTGCATTCTTTTTATTTATTTATTTATTTTTGGTTTTTTGAGACAGGGTTTCTCTGTGTAGCCTTGGCTGTCCTGGAACTCACTCTGTAGACCAGGCTGGCCTCGAACTCAAAAATCCACCTGCCTCTGCCTCCCAAGTGCTGGGATTAAAGGCATGAGCCACTACTGCCTGGCCTCTAAGTACATTCTTGATGCTCCAGAAGTCAGAAGTGGGCATCAGATCTACTGGAACTGGAGTTAGGCATGGCTCTGAGCTACTTTGTGGGCTCTGGGAATGGAACTCAGGTACTCAAAAAGAGCAACAAGTACTCTTAGCCACTGAGCTATCTCTCCAGCCCCTAAAGACGTTTTTAATGAATAAAGAAAATGGAGTATTTATAACAGAAAAATGATTTGTCACAAACATCTAGGACACACATGACTCACTCACCTGTCCATCTCAGCGTTAGTATGCCAGCAGGTATTCTCAGGCATCTAAGGAAGGGGAGGAAGGAAAATCTGATCCTCTCACACCCTGGCCAAAAGTGGGGCAGATACTGCGGAAGTGCTGGGCCCTGGAGAGGCTATCAACAAATGAGAGCGCTTTGCTCTGACAGCTGCCTCAGCAATCAAGCAGCATTCACTCTGCACAAAGGGGACCCATCAGCCCTTCAGCTGGGCCTCTCGTCTGACAGAAGCACTGATTCAGAAGAGGCCATCGAGTCCTTCTTGAGCACGATCCTTGATCCTTGCTGCTGTGGATAGCTGAGAGGGAATGGAACCGGGAAGCCTGCGGTAAAGCACCTGCTGAGATGAATGGTGGGCACAGTCCAGGGTGAGCCTTCCAGCCATTTAGATGAAGCACTTTCAATTCAGTCCCTCAATACTAGAAAGATAGAATCTCTGTCATGTTGCTATGATTTAACAACTTCCAAAATCCCCATGGGGGGAGGGGAGGGTCAATGGTTAAACTTTACTGAGAATCAAGAAAGTCAACTAACAAAGTTTAGTTTACTTTAGCTTTCTTTTTTCCACCTTAATGCCAATTCGTTTGTTTTGTTTAAAGATGAGATCTTGCTGGGCAGTGGTGGCACACACCTTTAATCCCAGCACTTGGGAGGCAAAGGCAGGCGGATTTCTGAGTTCGAGGCCAGCTTGTTCTACAGAGTTCCAGGACAGCCAGAGCTATACAGACAAACACTGTCTTAAAAAAAAAAAAAAAAAAAAAAAAAAAAAAAAATCTGGAACAAAATGTTAGGACATTGAAGGGCACAAACGACAGACAACCACAAAGGCAAAGACGTGCACATCTATGAGTGTCACATCTGTGAGTGTCACATCTGTGAATGTCACATCTGTGAGTATGCATCCTTTTTTGTAATCTATCAAGAGAGTCCAGAGCTGGAGATGTGACTCTTGGTACAGTGCTGGCCTAGCCTGCCTCAAGTCCTAGGCTTGATTTCCCCAACACAGCATGAATCAAGTACGGCAGCACACTTAGAATGGCTCCAATTGGGCTGGACAGTGGTAGATTATATTCAACCACACTAAAGATTTCACTCTTCTTTTCTCCTCTCCCTCTTCTACCTCCTCTTCTTCCTCCTCCTCCTCTTCCTCTTCTTTTGAGATATGCCTCAGTCAGCTCCTCCAAATTGACCTTGAACACAGTCTGTGGCCAGTGCAGGCCCTGAACTTGTGGTCTTCCTACCTCAGCCTCCATCCATGCTGACCTGAAATCTCCTCTGGAGTTCAGACTGGCCCTAAACTGGTAGCATTCCCCTTTACTATGTAATGTTGGCCTTACAGGCATGAGCATGAGCCACCATATCTTGGATCAAAAACACTTTAATATAGAATCTACAGAAGATATGCAACTTTATAGGGACATGAAGACCAGATAGACTATCCACCCACAAAGTCTAACAATTAGGAAATATATGCCAAGAGAGATTGCTCATGAGCCATGCACAGATACTGCACACCAAGTTGTCCTGGGATCTCGATACAAGAGCACATACTCCCCACTCCTACCACCAATTGTATGACCGAGTGTGTAAACAACTCAGTGAAAAGAGACACACCATTTACAAAGCCTATTCACAAAGATACACTTCTTACCACCACAGAGTGTTTTGTTCTGGACCTCTGCAAACATTCAATGAACTCCAGTGGGTTTTTGCTGTTGTTGTTTGTTTGTTTGTTTGCTTGCTTGCTTGCTTTGTTTTCAGGTTTTTTTTTGGGGGGGG
>JADRCD010170899.1:5840-43109 GCA_019843815.1 Montemys delectorum
CCTCCTTCTCCTCCTCCTTTTCCTCTTCCTTTTTCTTTGGTTTCTCCTCCTCCTCCTCTTCTTCTTCTTCTTCTTCTTTTTTCCTTTTGGATTGTAGTGTTTTGGAGAGTCAAAACTATGGTATAAATGACCTTTGGTCCATGAGATACTATTTCACTTTTTATGGTGTGTCTTGGAACTGTAAATGTCCTTACAGCTTTAAGATCAGCAAACTATCCCTTTATTCAGAAAGAAATTGCCATATAAATTAATATTACCACATTTCTAATAACATTTTCATTGATCTTTTAAATACTTTTTAATGTGTTATTGGGAAGAAATGTTGGGTAGCAAGACTTGTGCCTTTGAGGACATCAGATTAACAAATTGTAGTATCTCAATACTAAATGAAAGCATAAAGCATTGTTCTCTATGCTTCCTTAACATTGTCAGTGAAATGCAGAGGTTCAGTTGGATTCAGTTTCAGATGTTTTGTTTCCATTGGGAAGATTTGAACATTCTTAGGACATTAACAATCATTCCTCATCCTTGTTTGGTTTCATTATAATCACCAGGAGTTACATATTGCTGATATTTAATTCTCATTCTAGATGAAAGAGTGATTGTGTGTGTGTGTGTGTGTGTGTGTGAGAGAGAGAGAGAGAGAGAGAGAGAGAGAGAGAGAGAGAGAGAGAAAGAGGTGTTTGTACACCAGAGATTGGTGTCTTTGTTAATTGCTTTCAATTTTTGTTTTTGTTTTTGTTTTTGTTTTTGTTTTTGTTTTTTTTTGAGACAGAACCTCTCATTGAACCTGGGGCTCAGGATTTGGCTAGAATGGATGACTAGCAAGCCCTGGGGGATCTTCCTGTCTCTCCCTCCCTAGTGCTGGGATTACAGGTGCATGGTATAATTCTTGGTTAAAGTTCAAAGAGAGTAATGGGGCTTAAATTTAGCATAGCAAGCACTTTACCCCCTGAGCTCTCTCCAGCCCTGGAATACATTTTCTTCTTTGTCTAAAGGGAACATTTCTCTCACTGTGTTGCCCAGGCTGGTCTCTAATTTAAAATTCTCCTGCCTTAGCCTGGGGTTACAGATGCTTGCTGCAGTGTTTAGCTTTTTATTTGCCTGCTGGAGATGTGAACTCAACCCTTCCTGCTTGTGTGACTGAACCATCTCCCAGTGTGAGGTGCAGTACTTTCAATGAGAAAGTTTTCATCAATTAGAGGAGGTTTTTACTATTTGTAGATTAAATATTTGCAAAATTTCCTGCTTGCTAACATTTATTTATAACCTCAAAATTATTACTCCTGGTGCTGTTCCAGAGAGCCACAAACAGGAGCATATAAAAAAATAGAAAAAAGTTAGATTTAGTCATGTGTGTGTTCCCAGTTGAGGTTAAATAAGGTGACTCAATCTCCTGGCTTTGCTTTTCATAGCGAGTCCTTTCTTTTTTCCTTTCATGATTTTGTTTAAAATGACCCCAGACCTACTGCTAACGTGCTGAATGATGTTCCTAAGGATAAGAAAACTGGTGTGTTGTGGAGAAAGTACATCTAAGTAAATTTAGTTGAGGTGCATGTATACTGTTGTGAAGTGTTTTAAAATAAGCCTGCATATTGATTGGTTGATTAAACTTTTGTGATGAAAGAAAAAGTCTGGACAGGACCTTAAGTGACTTTTTTCTTCGAGAGATAGTTTAGTGTTTTATTATTCTGTATTTTTACTGACTTGATAAAATGTTAACTATCATGAATCAGATGTTTTTGGAGTTCCTGATGAACTGAGGAAAAAGACTAAAAGGTGGGTCATGCAAATAGAGAGCGTATTCACCCCCAACCCTTTTCATGTCCTCCCCCACCCCAAATAATTAACCAAGTCCAATTTGTGCTGTCCATATATATTTTCATGGGTGTGGAGCCATCCGCTGGAGTGTGGTCCACCTACCAGAGGCCACACCCTTAAAGAAAACGGACTCTCCCTTCCGTAGCAGTTGTAGTGGCTCCTCAGTTAGAAGTGGAGGCTATGCTAGTATGCAGACTCCCTTGTCACTCAGGCAGGCACAGCTGCTGTGAGTGCATAGTGTCTGTCAGTTCCACACTTTGACTCCACCCTCTCCAAACTCTGCTCCCCAGTCTTCCTTCCTTGATGGCACTGATGGCCTTTGGGGCTTGAGTAGGAGTGTGCGACACATTTCCTATTTGTGTCTCAATACTCTACTGACAGTTATTCTCTATACTGCGATCAGTTGTAAGCTTTGTGTCGACTGCACAAAGAAACATCTCTGAGGTTTGAGAGCTGTACTCATACGGGCAGAAAGATGAATTCAGGGGACAGTTTGAAACTGTGTCTGTTTAGCAGGATAATAGCAATGAATCACCACGGAAGCCTGTGAGCTCTGCAGATTTATGGTACTGGGCATGAGTTATCTCTTTTGGAGCAGGCCTTAAAACCAACTAGAAAGTGACTGGTTACCCTCACAACATTGCTGCTGCTGTTGCCCAACCTCTGGATGCATCTTGGCAGAGCAGTTGTAGTTCAGAGGGTTCTATGGTAGAAGGATGTTGGAGCGTTTGTCAGGTCAGTCCTAGAAGTGGAGAGTTAGCTGGTGGAGTGACTATATTATTCCCACTTCATTTCCACACTGTAAGCACCAGTGATTCTGACAGCGTCCAGCTCACTATCTGGCCTAGAAAGGCCATTCTTAGCTATGAGTCTGCCCTGCAGTTCTCTGTATGTGCATATAATAAAGGATTAGGAGACTGGGTATTTTACAGTTCTTTTAACTGTTCAGAAATGTGTACTTCAGTAAAGGTGTGTTAATAAGGACTGTTCATATTCACGTACTCATTTACAGACAGATGGCTCAGTAATTAAGTTAAGTGTACTTGTTGCTTTTTCAGAGAACCTACATTTGCTTCTCAGCACCCATGTTAGGCAGTTCACAAACTGCCTGTAACTCCAGTTCCAGGAAATCTAACACCCTCTTCAGGCTCCTGCAGACATTTGCACATATGTGACATACACATGTAAACATACACGTGAATACATATAAAAAACAAATTCCCCCATGCCATTGCGTGGACCTGTACATACGCACATCCTAGTGTATTGTTCTGCTTCCTCTTAGTATTCTGAAAACCTGAAGTTGGGCACTTTTCTAGAGAAAAGTTGGTGCTGATGAGATGGCTCAGTTGGCAGAGTGCCTGCTGTGCATCCATAAGAACATGAGTTCATAGTCCTCAAATCTTTGGAAAAGAGCCAGGTGTGGTTGTTGCATACATCCATGATTAGTGCAGGGAACAGCAGAGGCTGCTTCATTTCTGGAACTTGCTGGCCAGCTGGTCCAGTCAATCAGTGAGCACTAGTTTCAAAGAGAGAACCTATCTCAAAAAGATAAGGTGAAAAGCAATTGAGGAAGACAGCCACAACTTCTGACTCTCACACACGTGCACATAACACATGCATAAATATGTGCATGCCAACCCTTCATGAACACATTTATACTTTACTCCCCCCCCCCTCCCCCCCCCCCCCTCCATAAAAGAAGTTGATTTAGGTCATAGTTCTAGAGATTCAAGGGCATGCTGGTGACATTGGCTTGGTTCTGGTGAGAAGTTCATTTCAGGTGTCCTTATGGTTGTAGATGGAGAAGTCACGTGGTGAGACAGGAGACCAGAGGACAGGGGAAACTCTTCTATAATTAATTCTTTTGAGAACTAAATCACTTCAGGGGTTCTTCCCAGTGACCTAGTGATTTTCTTCTAGGACTTCTTAAAAATCAGATTATTTTTTAATATTACGCTGGAGACCCAACTTTCAACATAGGATCCTTTGGGGACGTGTTTGAACTGTATGCATCATGGTATCTATTTACTTGAGAATAGTCAGACCTGGTTGACTAGAAAATTCATTTAATTAGACTTAGAAAATTTCTTCTGCTCAGGAAGTTTAGAATTTAATAAAGTTTCTCATTTAAAAATTGCCTTAATTGTACCTGATTAGAATATACTATGATTTGGTATTCCTGTTATTATGTAGTAGCTTTAACTCTAGAAATATTTTGACCATTACCTATAGAAATGTATTTTACTCTTAGGATCAGTATTACACACACCCACACCCACCTACCCACCCACCATTCATTTATGGAACTGAAGGTCTCATTAAGCAGTTTTTTTGGCCAGGCATGGTGTCACATGCCTTTAATCTCAGATTTTGGGATGAAGAGACTAGTATGTGAGCTTGAAGCTAGCATGGTCTACACAATGAGTTCCGGGATAGTCAGGCGTATGTAGGCAAAACAACAAAGAACAATATGATTTTTCTTATTTCATATGTGCACTCCATTTTCTTTTCTGTGGACAGTGTTATCTTACATAGTTGCTGTTTAACAGGACCCATTAAATTAGTTTCATGAGGGACTAGTGGGGCCTGATTCTGTTTAGAGAATATAAAAATTTTAGTAATCTTTTTCTTTTATATTTCTTCCTTCCTTCCCTCTTCCTCCTGCCCTCCTCCTCCTTCCCTCTCCCCTCCTTCTCCTTTGTTTGTTTTGTTTGTTTTCCCTTTTAGGGAAAGTTTGGAAGGGTAGATAGTTCCTGGGTTTTCTTCATAGGAATGTACAGGGACATCATTGAAATCAAGTTTCAGACATACTAAGTAATTTTAGATGATGGGTTCTAAATCATTGGAGAGAATTTTTTTGTGGTATGTAATTAAAGAAATTATCCATATTTTTGACATTATGGCTAATGATTTAGCTTTAAAAATAAGTGTTTGTTCTTTCCTTAGACAACTGCTGTTGGAGTAATGCCAGCAACCAGTAACTGGGACACTTGGTGCTAGCAGAAGCATGTGATGTAGTGGCTAGCAATCACATCGCAAATGTCTCCACTCATTTCAGTTTCAGAGAAGCTTGAAGACATATTCTAATACATTTTTTATAGAGGTTGAATAAAATATTTAATATCCCAAATCAGCCTTTTTGTAGTAAATACATAGATTGAATTTTCCATTTCTTGAAAATTTCATACGTGAATCCTTTGTATCAGTACCATCCTTGTCTTCCCCTCTAAGTCTCCCATGTCCTCTTTACTCCTTTACTCTCAAATTCAAGGGCTCTTATTACTGTTATAGTCATACAACATACGCACACCACATACATGCACACAAACAAAACCTACTGTTGTAATAAAACAAATAGTAAATATGTTTTTATTTCATGTAACAAACTTGGGAAATACTACTGTCACAAATAAGATCCAAATATACAATTTGATATTAACTTATATGTTATAATTTTGTACTTATAAAGAATTATAATATTTATAGAGATGTGTGAAATAATTCTTTTTCTTTTGCTACAATAGTATTTTGAGAGTGTAATAATTTTTTTTAAAATATAAAACTCATTGGTGTTGATTTGGTTGGCATATGAAGCAGAACATAACTGCACAGACATGCTCTTAGACTGTCTCTGTTTTATCTAGTTGTGACCTTAAAGAGGTTAGTCCCCTGTGTAAGGTCTTAAGTAATTGAATCATACTGATTGTTTTGAAGATTTATCAATGATTGTCAAATTAGAGTCTACCAGTCCCTATATGTCTAGTCAGATCACTGTATGTATATGCCAATCACTGTATCAAAATTGAAGATGTTTATGAAAATAAGGCAAATGATTATTCATATTTGCTTCTTAGCGACAGTTTTAAAAAGCATCCTTTTGGCCTATTCCTTGTCTTTTAAATATCTTTTAGCTTCTTATATATGTACAGATAACTATGTTTATTTCTACTTAGTAGACAGATTAAAATTTTAGTTAAAGGGAAAGCATCTGTTATAAAAATTGCAACATCTTCAAGCATTATAAATACTTTATGTTATGAAAACTTGTGACCAGGGTATATTTCTGTGACACCCCTAGGAGTTACCGTGCTGTTCTTTAAGATCTACGTGTTGGTGACGTGACTGTTCCTCACAACAGATTGTATCACTGATTGCATCGGCGTGCACAGTGCTACAGTACTACCGTTCTTTTCTTAGCTGTTTTCTTTTCTTTTTAAGCAACTGGAATGTAATTACACACTGAATCACATCTAGTCATATTTGTGCTTTTTGTTTCACTGCTAGAAAGTATAGAAATAAATTCCTTTTGAGTGGTTACTGAACTAAATAGTATGGAACATTCTTTCTCATATTCTTTTCTTTTTTTTAAAAATTTTTTAAAGATTCATTCATTCATTCATTCATTTATTTATTATATGTGAGTACACTGTAGCTTTCTTCAGACACACCAGAAGAGGGCATCAGATCTCATTACAGATGGTTGTGAGCCACCATGTGGTTGCTGGGATTTGAGCTCAGGATCTCCAGAAGAGCAGTCAGTGCTCTTAACTACTGAGCCATCTCTCCAGCCCCTCTTTCTCATTTTCTTAACTTAAATATTTTTAGGCCCTTTATCGTGTGTCTATTGAGATGTTCTCGACCTTTCAAAAACATAGTTGGATTTTAAACCACAGATGTTACTTAGTTTTCAGAATAGATTGTTACTGAGGTTTATTTATTTTCAGGTGCTAAGGCTGGGGCTCAGGGCCTTGGCTTGTGCTAGGCAAGGACCTTATGCAAGAGCTACACTCCCAACGAAAGTATACCTTGTTAGTTGTTCTTTTTAAAGATCATGTCACTATTTGAAAACTGTAGATTCTTTTGTCAGAAAGATGCTGGAGGGAGGGGTCATGCATTTCAGATTAAGAAGTCTTCAGCTCTTTCCACTGTCAGGTTCTGTGCTGTCTTTGGATTGTCTGTCCACTAAGAGTATGAGGTTTCAGCAGTCTACTCTGGCTTCCTACTGCTCTGTAGCCTTTACTTCATCCCCATCTATTTCTTCCCTCTGATACTTTAAATAGTAACTTTATCTTTATTACCTCTCCTAGTAAAGTTTTACCTTTCACTTAAGACTATGCAAGAAACAGAAATTCTTATCCCTGTGCTTTCTTTTATTTGTGTCTCATTAATAACCAAACTTCTAGTAATTTTGCCATAACTTTTAACACTGTTAGGATCCATACGTTATTTTATTGTAAAATTAATTCTGAAGGTTGAAAAATCAATGACCTTGGCTTGTACTCTTTAAGGTTAACTTTGGACCTATGTACTTTACTAGGTTTACCTTCCCCCTAGTAAGCATTTCTTTGATGGTTCCCTTCCCTCCCCTCCCTTCCCCCTCGTTCCCCTCTCTGTCCTCTTTCCTGTGGCTTTCTTACCTCCTTCCTTTTCTCCCTCTTTTCTCCTCCTCCTCCTCCTTCTCCTCCTCCTCCTCCTCTTCTTCCTCCTTCCTTTCTTCCCCCTCTCTTTCTCTCTCTTTCTTTCTTTCTTTTACTCATTCTTTCATTCTTGAGACAAGTTGTAGTCTGTAGTCCAGATTAGAATAGTATTTCTCAACCTATGAGTCTTGATCTCTTTGGTAAACTATCCAAAAAATATTTACACTGAAATCCATAACAGTAGCAAAAGTACAGTTATGAAGTATCAGTGAAAATAATTTTATGTTTGGGGCTCACCACAAGGTAAGGACCTGTAGTAAAGGGTCACAGCATTAGGAAGGTTGAGAACAGACTGGGCGTAAACTCATGGTAATTCCTCTGTCTCAGTTTCCTGAGTACTGAGGTTAGAGTTGTGAGCCATCCCATCCAGTGTTTATTTCTTTTTCTTTGTTCTCTCTGCCCTTCCTATTAGTAGCCATTGTTAGCTACAGGCTGGAGACATTGGACTTTGTTATTGTTGCTTTTGTATTTTGCTTTTTATTCTCTTGAAAAACTGTAGTTTTGCTTTATATATTAGGATTGTTCCCTCCTTTGTCTTTTAAAATCCTATTTACTCTAGTATCACTTTGATTCTCTGTGTATTTCTATATCTTCTAGAGGCTCCAAGGAGAGGAATTGTTTTTAATTTTGTTGATTTTAAAGTTCTCTTTTGTTGATTAACTTACTAACCAGGAATTTGTCTGCCCCCTTTGTTAGGGAGAGCAATTTTCCATATTAGATTTCCTTAGATACCTAATGATCCTTGATTGTCAGTTTATATTTGTGAAAGAGGGGATTAGGTTATGTATTTAGGTTTTCCTTATAAAGCTCTTAGAGTTCTGTATACAAATAAAGCTTATCAACTAGAAGTATTATAAAAAAAACTTCATTTATCAATGTATTTTTTCATACACACACACACACACACACACACACACACACACACACACACACATATAAAACTGGCCTATCTCCGACCATGATGCTAAAAGTTCAGGTATCATAAAAAGTTATACATAAGAAATTGTATTACCAAATAGTAGCCCTGCTTCATGGCCTCTCTCATAGAGAAAGCTCTACCCCTATTTAGGTCTGGCCTAGAGCGTGGCAATCTTTCTTAATCTCCTAAGTGTTTAGGATTACATGCATGTGCCATCTCATGCAGATCTCCAGGGTTCTACTGGAGATTTTGTGTATGTATGTGTGTATGTGTATGATGTTTTCAGCGTGTGGCCATGGTGTCTGTCAGAGGTCCACCTTCCTGTGCTGACCCTTTGCCATTCCACTTTGTTCAAGATAGGGTCTCCTTACCTTGGTGTAACCGAGGCTAGTTGACCTTCTGGAGCATTCTGGAACTTACTATCTGTGCCTCCCTTTTGTCTGTAAGGGTCTGTGCCGGGATTACAGATAGTACAGGGTCTGCCTTTTACATAGGTTCTGCGGAATGCAAACCTGATGATATAAAGCTTGTGGACAAGTGCTTTTCCTCACTGAGCTATCCCTCCTGTTCCTATACCTGAGAGTCTTAGTTTTAAACTATTTTAATTTCTAAAAAATAGTTTTCAAAGTAAGAATTCTATATTACAAGTTTATGAATAGTTTCTTAAATGTTCTAAAGTGAATGAGGTAAAATAGGACGTGTCTTAGTTTCTTAGTGATCGTTGTTACCATGTATGTTCTGTGACTTGTCCCCCTTACCTGCTGTGAATGATTTGCTAGTCAGTTGCCATTGCTTCCTTTTTATCTATCAGAAAGTTCAGTGTTGAGAATGGACTCATTTTCAGCCACTAAAAAAGCTTCTCATTTTCTAGGCTTTATTTTAAGCTAATTGACTGCTTCCTATTTGTCTACTGATTTCCCAGTTTCAGGTGTGGGCCTTGTTTTGGGTCCTCTACCGGGGAAGGGATTTGGGGCTGTCTTGGTCTGCTCCCCTCTCCCATCATGCTTTATGCTTCCCTGTTCTAGGCTTCATTTGGGATGGAAGTGCATGGAAGGCAGGGAAAACACTCTTAAACTGAATGATAGCTTTTGCTTTCTGATGTGGAAATGTGTGCTTTTGGAAGACTTTCTATGTACCTATTACACAGAACAGTCTACTGTATACAAATATGCATCCACAGGCGTTACCAAAAAGAAGCACACTCAGGAAACTGAGAGTAGTAGTTACCTCTGGGGTATTGCTGTGATAGGCCTGACTGTGCTTTTGCTGGGAAGAATGTGGATTTTGGGCCTTTGGGTTTGGAAAGCAGTAGAATGCTTTAAATGGGGCTTACTGGGCCATCCTAGTAGGAATATGGAAGACTTTGTTGCTGAGAGTGATTGAACTGTGCAGACCTGGCCCAAGACGTCCAGAAAATTTCAGTATGTTGCATGCAGACTTGTTTTTGTGGTATTTTGGTGAAGAATGTGGCTGCTTTTTGCCTTCGTTTGAAGAGTCTACCTGAGGCTAAGGTAAGGGATTATATTAACTGTATTGACAAAGGAAGTCTCAAAAAAGCCCAGCAGAAACTTTATTCTCTGGTTAAGTCTCTTAAAAGAACATTTTGAACAAGCATAGCAAGCTTAGAAAGGAAAAATATAAAATATATGGTTTGAGAATTAAAGGGGACACCAGGAAGTGAAATGTAGCTGGATCCTGTTTTCAAAGATAATAAATTGAATTAAGGGAGTGGGACTTTGGGGCAAGATTCTACCCAGCTAAGTTTAGATCCAGGCTTGGTGATGCATAGCTTTAATCCCAAGAGATAAAGCCAAACAGATCTCTGAGTTCAAGGCCAGCCTGAGACAGAGCAAATTCTAGGTGAAAACTTGAAGTCCAACCTTGGTGGACCACACCTTTAATCTCACTGCACAGGAGAAACGCATGCAGCAGATCTCTTGAGTTCAAAGTCAGTCTACAGAGCAAGTTCCAGGGCAGCCAAGCTTAGGCAGTGAAGGGAGTTGGAAAACAGCTAGTGATAATGTAATAGAACAAGGGAGCCATGTTCCAGCACCTGCAAGCAACAGAACTTGGCAGCTTCAGCCATGTGGCACTGGCTTTAGAGTGAAAAATAGACAGGATTACTGGGACAATTGATTCTGGTTAGCTGGAGCTAAAAATTAGTGATGATTAAGAAGAGACCAGCATCACTGAGGTGAAATCTTCTGGGAAGTGTTTTCTGAGAGCATAAAGAAGCTGTGTTCCAGAGATAGGTAAGGTACCTTGTGTTGAAGCTGGACTTGGTAATGTTGTAAGAGTCACCCAGGTGGTACTGGTTTTGAAGGCATGAAGGGATCACAAAGAACAGCTGAAGCTCAGCACTGTGAAAGGCCATGGAAGGCCTTTGGTGCAGGTACAGCCTCAGTTGCAGTTGATGGCCCAGGACTGAAGGAGTCATGCAAAGGAGTTGAGGCTTGGCACCATGAAGAGAGCCTATGAGAAGATACAGGTGAAGCCTAGTTAGAGATGCCAGTAACATGGGATAATCACCAAGCAGCAGCAGCAGTAGAGTGGATCAACCTGAGCTTAGAGTGCTCCAGAGATGAGAGCTGGAGAAGTGGCAACAGTGCTTTGGAGGAGCCCAAAGGATCACTTATGGATCCCAGCCATTTAAACAAGAAGCTGTGGGTGATCTGCTGAGGAAAACTGCTAACAGGGAATAGAACCAGCCCAGGAGAAAGAAACTTGTTGCAGACAACAAAGATGAAAAGGGAGTTGGAGACCTGAAGACTGCTATGATATCAGTCATGGAGCTGCAGAGTTTGGAGTTTGCCCAGCTGGTTTCCTGTCTTGCTTTGGGGATTATAGTAAAGTGATTAGATGATTCTCAAAAGAGACCATGAACTTTGAACTATTAACATTATTGAGACTGCTATAGACTATGGGGACTCTGCAAGTTGGACTAAATATGTATTTTGCATTATGCTATGTTTAGGTGTGATCCCCACAGACTCATATGTTTGAACAATCCTATGGGGGCCAGAGCGTGGAAAGTGATGGTTTGTATATGCTTGGCCCAGAGAGTGACCCTATTAGGAAGTGTGGCCTTGTTGGAGTAGGTGTGCCACTGTGGGTATCATAAATAAGGCTACAATGAAAATGGGTGTCAGGTCTTTCTAAATACATTGTTTTATTGATAGGTCAGAATAAGTATACATTTTACTTCATAAGAAACTGTCAAACATGGTTCCGTTGTCATACTATTTTATATGTACACCAGCAATTAACGACAGGTCTACTTGTTTTTAATTTCTATTAACATTGCTATTGGTAGACTTTTAATCTTTTAAGTTTCATTCTTTCGTGACATGTGTCACCACAGCCTAGCTTGAAACTGTTGCTGAGAAGAATGGATTGTCTAGATGACAGTAGGTGTTCGTGTAGTAACAGCTGACAGACTAGCCACAGACACACATATATTTGATAGCTGAGATTTCTAAAGGAAGTGTCTCATTACTCTTCAAAGTCTCTCACCTTTTTTTTTTTTTAAATGCTTTTAGAGTTTTCATCTGTATATTACAATATATCCAATACATGTATATTTACATGGCATGGTAGTATATAGCTATAATCTTACAACTTGGGAGTTGAGTCAGGAAGATTCCAAGTTTGATACTAGGCTGTGATACATAATAAGACCCTGTCTCTACAAGAAACTTTAATACCTGTCTTCTCCAACATTTCTAAGCCTTGTGAAATTACTATTTTTAAAGACTTAGTTTGAGTGTCCTTAGTTTTTTTTTTCTTGAGACATAGGAGTGCTGTGTTCTTATATTACCAGTTCTGTGACTCTTTCCTATATATAAAGAATAATAAATATTTGAGTAAAAGAAGACAAAAGGAAAACATTTGTTTGAAAAGTCAGGTTGTATTGTTTTATGAATACTTTATTCTCCTTTGTTATTTTAAAACAACCAAATCCCTGACTTTTAGGTTTTGTGTTTGTGGTGGTCAGGGAGATGCCTCAGGTGGCAAAGCCCCTCCTGCAGGGGCAGGAGGACCTGTATGTGGAAGCCTGGCACTCCTGTCAAAATCTGGGCATGCTGTGTGCCTCTCTGTAGGGGCATGGACAAAGGGATCCTTGGAGCTGTTGTCCTGCCAGCCTAGGTAATCTGTGAGCGCTGGGTTTACTAAGAGACACCACCTTAAAACAAAAAGATGGAGAAAGAAATCTGTGGTGATTTAAGTAAGAACATACTCCCTAGGCACACTCCCTAGGCACGTGTATTTGAACTCTTGATCCCCGAATGGTGGTATTATTTGGGGAGGTTACAGAATCTTGTGGAGGTGTAGTCTTGGTGGAGGAAGTGAACCACTGGGGGCTAGGCTTAGAGTTTATAGTTTTACCCCACTTACAGTTTGCATTACAGAGAAATGTTTGTGGTTGAGATATAATCTCTCTGGAGGCTTGATGACCCAGCGTAGGAGAATGCTAGGGCAGAGAGCTGGGGCTCAGTGGGGTGGGGGAGCACCCTCATAAAAACAAGGGGCAGGGGAGGATAGGACAGGGAGTTTGTGGAGGGGGAAATCAGGAAAGGGAATGGGTAACATTTGAAATGTAAATAAATAAAAAAAAGATATAATCTCTCAACCTCCTGCTCAGGATGCCTGTTGTCTTGACTTTCTCACCCCAGTGGCCAAAAGAAATTCTTCTATAAGCTGATTTTGATATTTTGATTATGGTGTTTCATCATAGCAACAAAAATTGATAAAACACCTGATTTCTACCTATGGCCTTTATATATATATATATATATGCATGCACTTATGTGTACCCACATTTTCATAATCATATAAACATCTACATACATGTACCACAAATTTGTACAGAAATATGCAGTTTTTTTAAAACTTAAATTTTGTTTTTGTAATGTTTGATATTAAAGTACAGACATAAGAAGTAATGATTGATGTAAGAGTCTACTGTGCTTTGATTTCACTGTCCTCAACAAATAACCTAAGCTTTTGTCATTTAGTTTCCTAAGTATATATGTTGCCTTTGTTGACCGTTTTCTCTTCTTCATGTTACAGCTCTCTATCAACACCAGTGTCTATTGTGAGAAGAAAATTTTGAAAACATACTTTGGTGAGAAGACGACTGAGAAGTTGTACGAATGGGATGAACACGTGACACTTGACTGACTATCCGCTGAAGTCTGAGTGCTAGCGTTGCTCATAGGGTACTGCCACCTAGTGATGCACCTGCTCTTACAGTACCCCATTTCATCGTGCTTGTCTTGATTAAAGAATTCAAAGTGGAGTACCGCAAACTTGATATGGATAATAAAAAGAAAGACAAGGACAAATCAGATGATAGAATGGCACGGCCCAGTGGTCGGTCAGGGCACAGCACTCGAGGGACTGGGTCTTCTTCATCTGGAGTTTTAATGGTTGGACCTAACTTTAGAGTTGGGAAAAAAATCGGATGTGGCAATTTTGGAGAATTACGATTAGGTAAGATTATTTTGTTTATTCCATTGTGTGAAGAACAGTTTAAAAATGAATACACTTGTAAAAATACTTTCTTGCTTTAATTATAAGTTCTTTAAGTACATAGTTAGGGGCTTTACTTGATCACTGTTTCCCAAAATGCAGGTATTGAATACAGGAATTGAAACTTTCTTATCTGTGCTTTCATTTGTAGGGAATTCCTGAGTATCTGAATGTCTGTTTGTTTGGAAGTAGCCATTCTCATTTCTTAAGAATTTGAAAAAACAAGAAAAAATAAATTTAAAACGCCAAGCAGGGGCTGGAGAGGTGGCTCAGTGGCCCAGAGCACTGGCTGTTCTTCCAGAGCACCCATGTTGTTTGATTCCCAGAATCCACATGCTAACTCAGAACCACTTGTAACTCCAGTTCAAGGAGATCTTTGCCTTCTTCTGATCTTCTCAGGCTCCAGTACATAGGGCACAGGTGTGTGTGTGTGTGTGCGTGTGTGTGTGTGTATGTAGGCAAAAAGCCCATACACGTAAAAATGAATAACAATTTTAAAAAGGCTGTAGCTTCCAGTAAGTCTTTTGTTATATAGTTCATTTTGGGGGAACGATTGGGTTCCATTTTCATATTTCAAAACATTTAGTAAGTAACTGATCACTTCAAGATAGTGACTGTGAAAAATTAATGACACTTACATTGTTACAATTTGTTGTTTCTCTGTACCAGTCTCCCTCTCTGTACCAGTCTCCCTTTTCCTTTACCCTGCTGTCTGTGGTAAGGTTCAGGATCATTTCTTTAAGTGATGTCTCAGAGCATCTACTCATGCTATAGTTTGGGAAATGCTGGACTTACTGAAGCTCTAACTGTCCACTTCAGGAACCTAAGGGAAGACTTGCCAGATGCCTCAGAGCAGTTCAGTGACATATTTAGATGTGAGATGCCAGTCTTATTCCCAGTGCTTTAGAGCAGCTGTCTCCGTTGAGACAAGGAATGTGGCGTGGTAGCACAGGAATCAGTACTTAGGTAATTAGGTTCATTAAGGGCTCTCCTCATTGGACCACCAAGATTGTACTTGTTGAAAAAACAAATGGCTTTCTAGTTTTCATTGAGTCCCTGCTGTTGAAAATAAAACAATTGATATGTTTCTATTGAGCTATCTATCATCTTGTAAAGAGACACACTAATTTGTAGTGTCTCTTCTATTTCATTTGCTTTGTGTTGCTAATATACATTAAATATGAATGAACGAAGAATCAAGCTAATAAAAGCTAGTGACATTCTTTGTACATAGCTATAAATATGATGTAGTCGGCAGATTCTTTTGCATTTATTTAATAAAGACTAAAATATTTGAAAGGGCACATATGTTATGGATTATTTTTGAAAGATTGTGAATTAATTTGGATTTTCTAAGTTGTTTCTTACTTGGGAGTTAGAGAAATTAGATTATTTACTTTTTATTAAACTTTGAGATCATCCATCCAATTCTTAACATTGGCCATATACTGAAAGATGTTTGTGAATTCTTTTTTTAGGTTATTGTAAATAATAAATTTATGAATATAATATAAAAGACTAACAGAATATCTGTATAGGTTTTGGTTATTTTTACTATAGTTCTCTACATAATTTAGAAATAACTATTTTTATAATATACAGTCTCTGTGTGTATGTGGTGTGTGTGTGCGTGTTCACACAGAACAATTCGAGTGGCCAACTTAGCCAGAACAATATGAGACATAATGTCTCATGAGCTATTACACTATGTATTGTAGAACATTCCTTTCTTTGTTTTGTGAATGAACAAGAATAAAAACAGTGTGCCTGTTTAGTGTCTTTAATTTTATCCAATCAAATGATTATGTACAATATAAATGTGTTGTATATATGTGCTTGATACTTACATATTTATTTAAATAAATTATATATATATCTTAAAAAGTCAAGTTAATATACTATAATAACGTAGGAGACTTTTCCTGCAAAGATTTGTACAGATTCAATTGTACCAGAATTGAGCTTGTTGAGTCATTGAGTTTATTGGAGTTCATTTCAGTAGTCTAGGTGTGAGGCTGCTCAAAGGCAGCTCTACATTACTGAAGAACTCACCATACCTGGGTGCCAGCTCAGGAAGAGTTGCATTTCTGGAGATCTCTGCTCCACCTAGAGGCAGCTTGAGCGGTCAGGCTAGTGTCCCCCTCATTCGCCCTGTAGGCGGGAGGGTCTCTTCCCAAGCAGCTGTTGATTGCTTCCATAAACTTAACCTTGGGGAGAGACCCTGGGAATTTTGGAAGTTTCTGCCTTCTAAGATTTAGAAGATCATTTACTTCCTGAGCTTCATGCTTCATTCCCCTCTCCAAGAGGGAGTATTTCCATATACAACAAATAAATATATCCTTTCTACTATAAATGCCATTGTTTTATGGATATTTAAGTATTTTACACATATGCACCCATATCCATAAACATACAGAGCAAATTAATCATTTTAAGTTTTTTATTCATAGACCACTAAGAGTGCAATTTATGACTATCTTTTCAAAGCCCTCCATGGTTTCTTTGTTTAGAAAAAGGCTACTGTAAGCATTTTTTTTCTTTTTCTTTTTTTTTTTGGGGGGGGGGTTGACTCTAGCAGTCTAGTTGTTGCTGTCTTGGGAGGGTCAGATGAGAGTATGATGTCTCTAAATTATCCAAGATTGTCTACAGCCTCAGTGTCTGGTTAGGGTCTTGTTCTTGCAGGAAAAGAGCTTATTGTTCATTATCTTGACTTTTACCTCACCAAGTGTTAGTGATGAGGCTTCTCCCCCACTCCCCTTATTTTGTGTGGTTGTTTTGCCTGTGCGGATGTCGTGCATCATATATGTGCAGTGCCCTGGAGGACAGAAGAAGGTGGTAGGTCTCCTGGACTGGAGTTACAGATGGTTGTGAACTGCCATTTGGTTCCTGGGAATTGAACTCAGGTCCTCTGGAATACCCTGAAGTTTTTGTTGGATATCTTTTTAAAAAAACCATTTTGTTTGGGAAGAGCCAGTTCTTAAAAAAAGAGCAATCACTAGAGACTTAGGTATGAGCATGCCTTGGGTATGAGAATTATCCAGTCTCCAGCTTTATGTCTTTGTCTTACTGTCTTTATCTTCCTGTGTACCCAGGAATACTATTCTGTGCAGTGCTATTAGAGACTAGCCCCCTACCCAAAGGTCATTGGAGTATGGAGATGCCATAGTCCTAATCTGTTTATTTTGCCCTGCCCCTCTACTCAAAACGCTAATAAAGGTCTTCGTTTAAACTTTCCTTGTGCTCTTGTCTTCTGCCACCTAACCCAAGCCACCTAACCCAAACGGTGTTTTTACAACCCTCTATGGCAGCGTCTCTCAACCTTCCTAATGCTGTGACCCTTTGATACAGTTCCTCAGGTTGTGTGACTCCAACCATAAAATTATTTTCATTGCAACTCCATAACTCTAATTTTGTTACTGTTATGAATCATAATGCAAATATGAATCATAATGTAAATAAAAAATCATAATACAAATATCACATTAGGTGATCTCTGTAAAGGGTGGTTCTACACCCAAAGGGGTCATAACTCACAGGTTAAGAGCCACTCACTGCTCTAAGACATTCTATGTAACTCCTTCAGACTTATGAATTTAACAAATTTTATTTCCTGGAGTTTCACTTCTATTATCTTGTGGCTGTGCTCAATTGACATTACATTAAAAACAAAACAAACCCTCAAACTCAGAACAAGGGTATTATTTATTACTTTATGAATTAGGATATCTAAAATAAGATGCCATGCCTTGCCTTTTGACAAATTGAGTGCCACAGGAGTTCCTATAGATTTTCTTTTCCTTTTTTTTAATTGTATTTACTTATTTTACATATATGAGTGCTCTATCTTCATGTATACCTGAATGCCAGAAGAGAGCATCCCACCCCATTATAGATGGTTATGAGCTGAGCCACTATGTAGTTGCTGGGAATTGAATTCAGGACCTCTGGAAGCACAGAGGTCTTAGCTACTGAGCCATCTCTCCAGCCCCTCTATAGCTATTCTTACTCGTTTTCTCCACTGTTCTTGTTCCTCACAACTCCTTATTTGGATGCTTGTGCGTGAAAATTACAATGTTGAAATTCCATATGCTTTATATCTCCATGACATAAAGGTTTGAGTAAATTCATTATTTTTATGTTTATTGATTATTTTTCTTAAAAACATTTGAAAACGTAAAATGTTTGGAAATGTAAACCTAAAGAGTAGATAGTGGGGATGGTGAGATGGCTTAGTGCACAAGGACAGTTGTTGCCAAGTATGACAAGTTTAATCCTTGCTACCTCATGATGACAAGTGAGACTGATTCTACAAGTTATCCTCTGTCTACATGCACTCCATGGTACCTCCATGCCCTGCTGGCCCCTCCTCCACCAATAAATAAATGAGTGTATGGAATTTAAAAATTATATCCCCAAATACAGTAATTTTAATCAAATTCATTTTCTTCCACATAACACAGACCAGAGAAAGAAAGCTTAAGATACCTGTGTATCTTCAGTGTGTGAGCTGTGGTGTCTGCAGGCTGATCTCACTAGCTGTTACTCCTTTCCAGTTAGCCAAACAGAAGGAAGAAGAATCAGAAACAAATTCTATTCCTGGAAATTGGAAATGTCATACTTCATGACCATTGGTGTGAAGTTAGTCACTTGGCTACCTTAAGCTGAAAATGTCTGGAAAATAGAGTTTCTAGCTGGACAACTATTTTTAAATGCAGAGTTAATATTGATGGACAGCAACTAGTTCCTGCTAGACACATAAATGTAGCCTCTGAAGGTCATAGTCTTCTTTAATAACTCCTATTCCACAGTGTTGGTAAAACCTCTTCAGGTTCAATACACAGAAATCTGAATTGGAAATCCGCTTGAGATAAAGATATCAGTGAACTAACCCAGTTCATTTGGAGCCTTAATGGATCTGTGTATGCCTCCATCTCCCTCCTACCAGCCACACAGACACTGTACACCATTCACTTCTGTGTTTAACACACATTGATTAAACTCTAACAGTAGGACTGTGGCTTTTACTCAGGGACAAAACTGTATATTATTTATTTTTTGTTCATGTGTATGACTGTAATCCCCATAGCTCAGCCTGATATTTAATATTAATAAAGATGATATTTTTTTAGGATTCAATTTCTTTTTGTTTGTTTCTTTTCTTTTTTGCTGTGACATAAAAGATTAGACTATATGAAAACCAACAAAAGTGTTGCTATGTTTTGGTTCTGTAGGATCTGTATTTAACTACTTGTCTTTTAAATTTTTCCTGCACATAGTTCAGAATAAAAATTATATAAAGATAGTTGTGAAGGGATTATAATGCTTTGAGGAAATATATATTTTTCTGTCTTTAAGCTCAATTGTGAATTAGATAGCAGTCCCTTAAAGACAGGTTCCTCATGTTAGTAGCCCTCTTCCCCGAGGCTCCTGGCAGACAGACACCTACAGTCATCATCATGAAAACAATCCTAGATGCTAAATCAGTTGCTTAAAAATACAAAATAGTCACAGTTTGAAAACTGTGAACGTTTGTTTAATGAGTTTCAGAATAGAGCTTGATTTTTTTTTTTAAGATTTATTTATTTACTTATTATATATATGTAAGTTCACTGTCACTCTTCTCAGTCATACTAGGTGAGAGCACCGGATCCCATTACAGATGGTTGTGAGCCACCATGTGGTTGCTGGGAATTGAACTAAGGACCTCTGGAGGAGTATTCAGTGTTCTTAACCACTGAGCCATCTCTCCAGCCCAGAGCTTGATTTTTAACACTTAGTATTTCTGTTTTGTTAAATCTTTCAAATATGCTGAGCTCATGAGACCTATGCCACTTGGCATTAATGTGAATGATTCCTATGTTTACACACTTTTATGCAATAAGGGCAATATTTAGAATATTTATATGGATATTCTGCTCTATAAAGATGGTAGTACATCTGAGGCTGAAGTTAGGAGCTGTATGAAAGGTTAAAGGATGCTGTGCAGGAAAATACCATGCCTGTTTTGTTTTTACTAGTCTTTGTAACCAGAGCCACTTTCTCATTTTAAAAACAAACAAATAAACAGTCATTCTGTTTTGAGTACAATAGTAATTTTTTGCTAAAAAATATTTAAAAAATACTGGAAATCGAGAAGCAACATGCCATTTTTATTTCATTCTTTTTGATGTATTTATAAAGATACATGCAAATTTATATTTCAAATTGTCCTTTATCCTTATTAGCTCTTATTCTCCATAGTATTCTCCTGGGGCTGCAGATTGTGACCATTGGAATTTTCTTGGCTTAAGGCCAACACAAAGATAATTAGTTTATTTAAATTCTTTTCATGTTAGTGATGTTAACTTGTGTTCTGGTTTGTCATTTACATACTTTTGTATTTAACATAACTTTCAGTCTTTAGAAGTTTAAAGTATTTCATGTAACAAAATATGTATAAAACCTTCTATTCATGTTTTCTTATCCCCAGAAAAGTCTCTATCTATTGAGATAAGTATTTTTTTTGTTTCATTTCTTATATTTAATTCTAAATAGTTGGAATTAATTTGATTGTAAGTTTTCTCAAAGTAGTTAATGAATTGTTCTTTTTTATTTTATTTATTTATTTATTTTTTGAGGCAGGTTTCCTTGTGTAGTCTTGGCTATCTTAGAAGGAGCTCTATAGACCAGGCTGGCCTCAAAAGCAGAGATCCAACTGGCTCTGCCTCCCTTGTGCAGGGATTAAAGGTGTGCACCACCACTGCCTGGCTTGATTAGTTTCCTTATTTAATTATCAGAGTTTTTATATATTTTATATATATCAGATTAAATATGTGGCCTAATAATATTCTATAATGGTTTAAAAGGAAACAGATGGATGAGCTTTATATTCTTATTTTATATAGGCATTCTGGCTTCAAGTGTATTAACCACTTACTTGAATATTGATTGTTTCCTAAGTTGCATGCAGTATTATAACAGAGTCAGAGTATTTTTCTTATACTTGGATAACATGTGTATTAGTACCAGTTTCTACCTGGAATCTAAGTAAAACATTGAATACATTATTGAGTTGATAGCAAATTTAGCAATTTTCTTGTCATAAGAGTTGGAAGTAAAGTGTTTTGCTTTATTTAATGTCTTATATACTTTTTGATTTTTAAACAGAGTACAGATTGTAAAGGTTATGCAAGTTAGATTTAAAAGGATTAACAGAATCTGACATATATCTTTTTTTTTTTCAAGGGAAAAATTTATACACAAATGAATATGTGGCAATTAAACTGGTAAGTTCATACTGATTACTCTACAATTATTTCTTTTAATTATTGGCTTATTAATTTTTCATCTTTACATTTATAACTTGGATGTTAATTCACAGGGAAAAATGCCTATATGAGTGGGCTTTTGTAAGCATGACCCTGACATGATTGCTGAAGCCAGTGATGTGTAGAATGTCAGTGCTTTCTCTATGATGAAAACTCTTGTCTTTACTTTGACAGCATCATGGAAGTGAAATTTTGTAGTTGGGTAGTATTTTTAATTGAGAAAGGTATTTTCAAGTGGATAAAAACAAAATTTTTCTTTCTGATTAGACAAGAGAAACATGCCTTTAGCATTCAGGATCGTGTTTGAACACACACTTGGGTGGGTGCCAATTGTCTTCTGAAGTTTTTTTTCTACCAGTGTTTTATAAAACCAGTAAAGCTGGTTGTTGCTTGACTTTCAGGGATTCAAAACTCCATGAGTGTGGGTAGTAGCAAGGAGAGCTGACTGTCTTGGGAGTGTTCCAAAGTTTCATGTGCTCAGTGGGACAGGCACAAAGCAGATCTCTTTGGAAGTATTTGTATCCTGGAACCATTTTTATTCATTTGCCCATTCGTTCATTCACTGTCTGAGACAGAGCCTATTTAGATCAAGGTGTTCTAGAACTCACTTTGTAGACCAGGCTGCTTCTCTCAAGTGCTGGGATTAAAGGTGTGAGCCCCTGAGAGCCATTTTTATAAGGCATATTTTCTTATTCTGGTTGTTGGTCCAGTTTCCCTCAGATCCAAATTGACCCGGTGTTCTCATTTTCCTCACCCTTGTCCCTGGCAGTATGACCTGTGTTATTAGGGTGGTATGAGTCAGACTGCTAGAGGAAGAGGCCGTGGGAGGAAATAAAAAAAAAAAAGAGAGAAAGCAAGCAAGCAAGCAAGCTTTTGAACCGCAGTGGAAAGTCCCTGCTGCTTGGAGTGTGCTGTTTCCGTCTTTTCATCGAAATGAAGAGAGGCAGGCGGGCTGTGGTATCACTGAGACGCATGGGACTGACACTGGGCTTATCCAAACGAATTCTTGCTGGTTTCAAGGTCTAGTCTCTGACTTTATAATACAAAGTCTGGTTGGGTTAGGACAAGATTACCACTGTTGTTTTAAATTGGACCTACGGTAATCAGTCATGAGAGACAGTTAATATAATAAAGTTCTTAAGAGATGTCAAAATTGAGAAAATAGTTTTTACTTTTTGATAATATTTTTTAATATTAAGGTTCCATGTGCCCAAAATAGCAGAAATATTATTTTGTTTAAAAATATTAGACTGTTCTTTATCCATTTTATAAATGAAGACAAGGTATCTTGATCATATCCATTTTCTCCCCTCTCTCCCTTCCTCCAATAAGTTCACCTTCTATCTCACATCTAAAACAACAAAACAAAGCTCACTGAGTCCAGTTAGTGCTGCTTATATTCTTGTGGTGTGGTGTTAGGCTATCCACTGGAGCACGGTCAGCCTGTCACATATACACCCCCTCCCCCAGTTCACTTTCCCTTCTCCTGCAGCCTTCAACTGCCAATAGCTCATCAGCCAGGGAGAATGCAGTATGCATCCCTCCCCTTCATCCTGCTGGAATGTTGATGGGCCAGGGCTTGTGCAGGCAGCCTTAGATATCCAGAGTTCATGAGGGCAGTGGCCATGTCAGGTTCAGAAGACAGCATTTCCCAGTACCCCTTCTGTCCTAGGACTCCTCATTCTTTCTGTGCCTTCTTCAGGAAGGGTCTATTCCTTGAGTAGCAGGAGTGAAGGGGAATATGGTTGCTTGATATTGATGTCCTATGTAGGACTCAACACTCAGTCGTGTTTATTCTCAGCACTTTGTCCAGTTAGGAATCACTGCATTAAATAATTTTTAAAGGCTACATAGAAAGCCAATTTAAGCAGACAAGAGGAGTTAGTATATAGGACTCACAGGAGAGAGATTCAGCATACAGGAACCGTACAATATTTTAATGGGCATTTTGATTTTGTTTGGAATTGTTCTCTTTTTCCATGTTCTAGCCCCTTGAATGGCACTGGAGTTGTAGTTGGATGTCACGATAGAAATGTATGGTGTTCTGTGCTAGTGATTAAGTGGCCTTAATGAACAGCTCTATGCGTAGACGGTGTATCCAGTGTGAGAGACAGGAGCCACTGTTAGGTTGATTGCTCCCTGTCTAGTTAGTTCACCAGGTGGGATCCTTAAGTCCTGTTATTTTCAGATTTAGAGTTTGTCCTGTCTCTACCACTGGTGCCTTAGTAAAAACAAATCATGCCATCTTCCAGCCTCTGGTAACACTGCATATAGGACTTTGTTTCTGTTTTATTTGTGTATTTCCCTTTTCTGCCCTTTTCTGGGCCATCTTCCAGCCTCTTATAAATACTACATATAGGACTTTTTTCCGTTTTATTTGTGTCTTTTTCTTTTCTGCTCTTTTCTGGGAGATGTGGGACAGGGCACCCTTCCTTTAATCTGACTGACCTTTAGGCTGGGTTTCTTATAGCCCAGGCTGGCCTGGAGTTTGCTATGAAGCTGAAAATGGCTGTGAATTCTGGATCTTCTTGCTGCCACTCTTCAATTGCTAGGATTTCAGGCAGGCACCTCCACACCCAGCCTTTTCTTTTTACGTGCTGTGATCAGCATTACACCCAAAGTATTTCTCATAATTTAGGGTAATTGACAACATAGTTACTTTTCTGTTTTGAGGTAAGTACGGCCTACAGCCATATTCTCTATATTTATTAGAAGGTCAGAAAATGTTTTACATTTTGGTCCTTGGTTTACTGATTTCCGTGTGTGTGTGGTTTGATGTTTTATTAGATCTCAGTGTAATAGGCAAGGTCTAATTTTGTTTACAACCAACTATAAAGATAGTCACTTGAAAATGTTATGTTTATATATTTTAGACATACCTGATTTCTGTATTTTGGTGAGGTAAAGGCACTGTTTGATATTTTGAGAGTAAGACTTATTGGCTAGTTCAGTTCTGCCGCAGCTTACAAGACCGATGGCTTATCTAGGTGTTGCCGCTCACATAATAACTGGTTGCCATGACTACTGAAAATGTCATCCTTTGGTGATGTGACTAGCTACATGGTGGTATCATAACATTATATTATTGCTGTTGAATTACTGGAATCAATCTGAAATTGCTAAACTAAGCCAGGACTAGTTCCTTCTCTTTTTACCTGGAGGATATCAGTGATTAGGTATATCTTTAATTTCAGGTGTGATGGTTTAAGTGGATATTGTTTCCCATTTTAAGGTTGTATATTTTTAGATAGTTAACCAAAATTTATGTATAATATAGTGCTATGTGGAAGATACTAGTTTAATTACTTTATACTTTAAATTTTCTGTTACACACATGCACAAACACCCCCCCCCCCACACACACACACTCTCCTGTATATTGAGGAGGAACCATAATTTTAACCCTAATTTACAGATGAGGAACTGCAGCATACATAAAGCTTAGCTAACTTTCCAAATGTCACACAGCTAGTGAAGTGAGAAATCGAGGGTTCCAGCACAGTACAATCTCTGCTTTTAACTATTGCTCTGTATTGCCCCACAAGATTTAAGTTTACTGCTTTCTAGAAATAATCCTTTTATACTAAGTTTCTAGTGAGTTTCATATATATATATATATATACACATATACACACATACACACACACACACACACACACACACACATATATATTCCATATATTCATTCATTCTTGGGCTTCTCATTCTTGAATCTGGGTGTTCCTGTGATCACCACTGCCCTCTTCCTATTCAGTGCCTATTAAGCCTTCTCACTATATTGTCAGATATCTAATAACATGTCATTCCTACTTTCCCCTTATAATGCATCTTCATAGCTTTCCTGTTAACCTTTTACTTCCGTTAGTCTCTTGGTTTTTTTTGTTATGTTTTCTTTTGTGGCAGAAAACTATGTTTTTAATTTAATTATGTTTTAAAAATACTGTTGGTTCTTTTGATAGTATTCTGGCAAAATACTTATTCTGTATATGTTTGTAGATGGTATAAATTTATTGAAGATTGAGCACAATGTTAATTTTATATGGATCTCAAGATATAGAGATACTCAGTAAAATATGAGAATGTGTATATGTTTAACCATTTGGAATTATATCTTAGTAGCTAACTGAAATGTCTTTGGTTTATTCATTTGTTTGTCTAGGAGCCCATGAAATCCAGAGCACCACAGCTGCATTTGGAATACAGATTCTATAAGCAGTTAGGATCTGGAGGTAGGTTATATGAACTTTAAAATTTGTAATAGCATAAATCATTATCATAATGATTCTTTAGTTTCAAGATAATATTTTAAATTTTATTAAAGAATCATTTATTTTTTTTTAAATTGGGACTGAAGATATGCTTCAGTAGTTGAATACTTCCTGCTCTTTCAGAAGCAGGGAGCTCCTGGCACATGTCAGGAGACAAGCGTCCGCCTGAAACTGTAGCTCAGATGGTGTGCATTGAGATGCACACGTGGAGGATAGGGGTGACTTGTTGCAGTTGGTTCTCTCTCTCCACCTTGTGTGCCTGGGTCTAAACTCAGGTTCTTAGGCTTGGTGGAAAATGCCTTTACTGCTGAACTACCTCCTTAGCCCAGGAAGAGTCATAACTGTGCCAAAGGATACTGTTTTACTTAATAGTCCTTTAAAAGAAATGAATGTGATGGTCATACGAGTAGAGAACATTGCAACAAAAATAAATTTAGTCATGCAAATAGTATCCATAGTGTTAGCCTTTCCAATAATATTCACTGGCATTATGACGGGTATAAAATGGTTCTATAAATATATCCACATGGTAATTCCTAGAACCCAAATTCACATATGGGAGATGTATGAATTTGCAGGATTATCCTGGATGTTATCTGGGTAAGCCCTAAATGCAAAATGCCAGTGCCCTTACTAGAAAGGCAGAGACATTTGACATGCACAAAAAAGGGTGTGCTCATAGGATGTGCTCATGGGAGTGATGTGAAGGAATGCCTGCAACTCTAAGATCCTGACAGAGGCTCCTGGCTTCTCAGAGCCTGTAAAGCAGGTCTATCCCTGCCTTGACACAGCCTCATGAAACTGATTTGAGACACTGGCCTCTAAGGTGTAATACAATCAGTTTTAAGCCATCAGATTTGTAGTAACTTCTTAAGAGCAGGTAATACAAGTAAAATATTCATATTTTTATATGAAGTTCTTAAATCTCAGAGATTTTTTTTGCCATCGGCAGAATATTAATGATAAAACTTTGTACTTATGTACTACATTGTCTTCACATTGAAGGTTTTCAGAGTGCTACTTTTATGTATTCCTCTTCTAATTGTAATGATTTTACTTGAACGGCTGTTCTGTAGTAGGATATATTGTTCCCCAGTTTTAATAAAATAGAATTTCTTTTTATTTATTATTTACTTATTTATTTGTTTATTTATTTTACGAGTACACCGTAGCTGTCTTCAGACATGCCAGAAAAGGGCATCGGATTTCATTACAGATGGTTGTGAGCCACCATGTGGCTGCTGAAAATTGAACTCAGGACTTCTGGAAGAGCAGTCAGAGCCTTAACCGCTAAGCCTTCTCTCCAGCCCCACAAAATAGAATTTTTTGAGGTGTACTTTATAAATATATTTACATTTTAGTTGATAGAGCTATTTATTTCTTATAATGCAGTTTGCATTTTTTTCACTGAGAGCATACACAAATAAGTATTCCTTGCAATGTTAGTAAATTTGAAAATTTGGATTAAGGAGTATATTATATATTTTTATATAGTATCCTTCCCTATTTTTCCTGAGTAGTTTTGCTTTTAAGTCTAGTTTGTCAGATATTAAGGTAGCTGTACCTGTTTGCTTTGAATACTTTTTCCTACCCTTTTACCCTGAGATAATGTCTGTCCTTGATGTTAAGATGAGTTTCTTGGAGGTAGCAGAAGTTAGTTAGACTGTGTGTTTTCCTTGGAGATGTTAGAGTTAATTATTAATTTGTAGCATTTATTCTTGTTATTTGGTTGTGGTAGTGTGGGCTTTTCTACCCCTTTTGATTAACTGTCCTGGAATTATTTATTTATTGTGTCTTCTTGGGTGTAGTTATTCTTTTCAGACTGAAGTGCCTTCTGTAGAGGTGGATTGGTGGGCAGAATTGTTTAAATTTGTTTTAATTATGAAATGTTTTCCTTTTTCTGTTGATTGGGATTGATAGTTTTGCTGAGTATAGTATAGCACTTCTATACTCAGCAAAACTATCAATCCCAATCAACAGAAGTCCGGGCTGGTGTTTAGGGTCTTTCAGAGCTTATAGAGTGTCAGTTCAGGCTCATTTGGCCTTCAAAGTCTGCATTGACAAGCTAGTTGTCATTTTCATGAGCCTGCCTGTGACTTGTCTCTTTCTCTTGAACTTTTTAATATGCTCTTTATTCTGCACATTTATTGTTTAGGTCATTAGGTATTGTGGGGAGTTTGGTTCTGGCCAGGTTTATGTGGTATTCTGTAAACTTCTTGTACTCCCTTGTACAGAAAGGAATCCCTTTCTGTAGGTTGGGGGAATTTTCTTCTACAATTTTAGTAAAGATATTTTCTGTGCCTTTGACCTGGTTTTGTTTCCTCTGCCTGTGTATCCTGTATTTATAGGTTTTGTTTTTTCATAGTGTCACAGATTTTCTGGCTGTTTTGTGCCTGGGTCTCATTTTTAGATTGAACACTTTCTCATTTCCTTTGCCTGAGCTGTCTGTCCACTTTACCTGTCTTCAGAATCTGAAATGTCTCTCTTGTTGAAGCTTCTGTGTGTGGTGTGTGTGTGTGTTTAAACTTTCTGAGTTTGTCATTTCCAGTTGTATTTCAGTTTGAATTTTCTTTAGTAAATCTCTTGTCAAATTCTACTGCTATGTCTTGAATTGTTTTCATTATTCCATTCTGTTCTTTGTGTTTTTATGGTCGTTGTTAAGGCATTTATTCCTATCCTATTTAATGTTATTGAGCATGTTCTTTCTCTTTCTACTGGTCACTTTGTAGTTGTTTCTGGCCACTTTCTCTTTCTGGCCACTTTGTAGTTGTTCTAAGCTTACCATTACTGTTACTTAAGAAGGCTGTTGTATTATTTTTTTATTGGTTATTTTATTTATTTACATTTCATATGTTGTCCCCCTTCCCAGTTTCCCCTCTGTAAATCCCCATCCCATTCCCCCTACCCTTTGCCTTTAAGAGGGTGCTCCTCTACCCACCCACTCATTCCCAACTCACCACACTAACATCCCTCTTCACTGAGGCATAAAGCTTCCACAGGACCAAGGGCCTCTCCTCCCATTAATGACCGACAAGGCCATCCTCTGCTACATATGCAGCTGGAGCCATGGATTCCTCTATGTGAACTCTTTGGTTGGTAGTTTAGTCCCTGCGAGCACTGGGGGGTCTGGTTGATATTGTTCTTCCTATGGGTTGCCATCCCCTTCAGGTCTTTCAGTCCTTTGCTTAGCTCTTCCATTAGGGTCTCCATGATCAGTCTGATGGTTGGCTGTGATATCTGCATCTGTATTGGTCAGGTGCTGGCAGAGCTTCTCAGGGGACAGCTATACCAGGCTCCTGCCAGCAAGTGCTTCTTGGAATTAGCAGTAATGTCTTGGTTTGGAGTCTGCAGATGGGATGGATCCCCAGGTGGGGCAGTCTCTGGATGGCCTTTCCTTCAGTTTCTGTTCTAGTTTTTATTCTTGCATTTCCTTTAGTCAGGAACAGTTCTGGGTTAAAAATTTTGAGATGGTTGGGTGGCCTCATACCTCAACTGGGGGCCATGTCTATCTACTGGAGGTGGTTTCTACAGATTCTCTCTCCCCTTTGTTGGGTTTTTCGACCAATGTCATTCCTGTTGGTTCCTGGGAACCTCTTGCTTCCCTGGTATCTGAGACTTTCTTGTGGCTACCCCCAGTTCCCCACCCCCCATTGCTACATATATCTTTCAATTTTTCTGACCATTTGGACTTCTTTCTCTTTTGTATATTTTCATACCTGATTTTCATACATAGTCCCCACTTCTTTTTCCCCTTCCTTCCCTCTGGATCCTAGGTCCCTCCCTCCTTCTACCTCCTGTGATTATTTTGTACCCCATTTTAAATAGGATTGAAGCATCCACACTTTGGTTTTCCTTCTTGTTAAGTTTCATATGGTCTGTGAGTTATATCATGGATCTTTTGAGCTTTTGGGCAAATATCCACTTATCAGTGTGTACATACCTTTGTGTCTGGATTACTTCACTGAGGATGATATTTTCTAGTTCCATCCATTTGCCTGCAGATTTCATGATTGGGAAAAGATCTTTACTACCAACTCTATATCCATTAGAGAGCTAATATCCAAAATATACAAGATACTCAAGATGTTAGACTTCAGAGAACCAAATAACCCTATTAAAAATGGGGTACAGAGCTAAACAGAGAATTTTTCTCAACTGAGGAATCTCAAATGGCTCAGAAGCACCTAAAGGAATGTTCAACATCCTTAGCCATCAGGGAAATGCAGATAAAAATGTCCCTGAGATTCCACCTCACAGCAATCAGAATGGCTAAGATGAAAAACTCAGGTTACAGCAGATGCTGGTGAGGATGTGGAGAAAGAGGAGCACTCCTCCATTGCTTATGGGATTGCAAGCAATACAACAACTCTGGAAATCAGTCTGGCAGTTCCTCAGAAAGTTGGACATAGTTCTACCTGAAAACCCAGCTTGCTATCCCACTCCTGGGCATATCCCCAGAAGAGGCTCCAACATACAAGGACACATGCTCCACTATGTTCATAGCAGCCTTATTTTTAATAGTCAGAAGCTGGAAACAACCCAGATGTCTCCCAACAGAGAAGAATGGCTACAGAAATTACGATACATTTACATAATGGAGTACTACTCAGCTATTAAAAACAATGACTTCATGAAATTTACATCTGTAGTCTTGTACTTGGAATGCTTTCTTTCCTAGTGAATGCCTAGTGGCACTCCAGTTTAATGTATCTTCTTTGCAGTGAATTTCCTGCCACCTGTTAGCTCCTCTCTAAAGTTACTAATCAATAACTTTCAAATTTTTCAATATTCATATGGGAAACATTCTTTCCTATATGTGAATAACTTGGCTTTTTGTGGTTCTTTGAATTATGTAGATCTAAACAATACTTTGGTGATAGCAACAGTGGCTATCTATTGTCTTCTAAGAAATTAGAAAGCCCTCCCTTCCTTCTTCCTGTTGCCCCTGCCCTCTTGATCCTGTCATGTGAAAAAGTCAGGATCTTTACTCTTTCCCTGCTTTCATCTGGTTATCCACACTTCTACTTACACCATCTTTAATATTATTTAGCTCTGTTCGCTGTGAAATGAATGGAGGGATTCTGTAATGTATGCGATTTTAATTATACTGTTTGAGAAGAATTTTGGTTGTGTTATAAACATCATTGATATCTAAAATTCATCTTCTTCAGAGTTTCCTGATCATGCTTTTCACAAGCACAACTTAACAAACAAACTATTCAGGTATGTCTTAGTCAGGGTTTCTATTCCTGCACAAACATCATGACCATGAAGCAAGTTGGGGAGGAAAGGGTTTATTTGGCTTACACTTCCACATGGCTGTTGATCACCAGAGGAAGTCAGGACTGGAACTCAAGCAGGTCAGGAAGCAGGAGCTGATGCAGAGGCCATGGAGGGATGTTTCTTGCTGGCTTGCTTCTCCTGGCTTGCTCAGCCTGCTCTCTTATAGAACCCAAGACTTCCAGCCCAGGGATGGCACCACCCCTTTGATCACTAATTGAGAAAATGCCCCACAGCTGGATCTCATGGAGGCACTTCCCCAACTGAAGCTCACTTCTCTGTGATAACTCCAGCTTGTGTCAAGTTGACACACAAAACTAGCCAGTATAATTGACCCTTTGTCAACTTGACACACAAACACATCACTATTAAGCCTCAACCCTTATGTTCTTATTTATCCCCAAGATCTAAAGTCTCACAGTCTTTACATATTAAAAGTTCAATCAATTTAAAATGTCCAATATCTTTTAAAATTCAAAGTCTCTCAACTGTGGGCTCCACTAAAATACATTCTTCTTTCAAGAGGGAAAAATATCAGGGCACAGTCACAATCAAAAGCAAAACCAATGTCTGGGATCCAACTCACGATCTTCTGGGCTCTTCCAAGGGCTTTGGTCACTTCTCCAGCTCTGCCCTTTGTAGCACACATCTTTATCTTCTGGGCTCCAGATGCCTGTACTCCATTGCTGCTGCTGTCCTTGATGGTCACTGTATGGTACTGGCATTCCCAAAACACTGCTGTAACTAGGCTGTACCAGTAGCCTCTCATAGACTGTCTTCACGGTGCCAAGCCTCAACTCTTTTGCATGACACCTTCAGTCCTGGGCCATGAATTGCAAACTGAGGCTGCACCTTCACTAATGGCCTTCCATGGCCTCTCACTGTGCCAAGCCTCAGCTGCTCTCCATGACCCCTTTATGCTGTCAAAACCAGTACCACCTGGGTAACTCTTACACATTACCAAGTCCTGCTGCAGCACAAGGTACAACCTTGGCTATCTCTGGAAAACAGCCTCTTAGTGCTCTCAGAAAACACTCCCCAGAAGATGTCACCTCAATGATGCTGGTCTCTTTTTAATCACCGCTAATTTCTTAGCTCCAGCTAACCAGTATCAATAGTCCGAGCAATGCAAAGTTTTCATTTTAGTAGTTCTGGTATCTTGTTAATCACAGCTGATACTTCAGCCCCAGCTAACCAGAACCACAGAATCTTCACAATCAAAACAACATGGCCCTGATAAGAGTCTTTAATCTTCCCTCTGAAATTTCAGAAGCCAGGCCTCCATCTCTGCACTGTTCTCAACATGATCTTCCAAGCTCCCACAGAACATCCCACAGAGTTCTTAACAACCAGTGGTTCTTCTAACTCAAAGTTCCAAAGTCCTTCCACAGTCCTCCCCAAAACATGGTCAGGTTGTCACAGGAATACCCCACTCCTGGTACCAATATGTCTTAGTCAGGATTCTCTAGAGTCACATAATTTATGGTAGTCTCTATGTAGTAAAGGGATTTATTGATGACTTACAGGTTGTAGTCCAACTCCCAACAATCAACTCCCAACAACAGTCACGGCAGCAGCTGTGAATGGAAGTCCAAGGATCCAGCAATTACTCAGTCCCACAAGACAAGCAGGCGAAGTAGAGAGAGCCTTCCTTCTTCCAATGTCCTTATAGGTCTCCAGCAAAAAGTGTGGCCCAGGTTAAAGGTGTGTGCCACCACACCTTTAACCCCAGATGACCTTGCTTGAACTCGTAGATCTTCCAGTCTTAATCTTCTAGGATTCCTAGCCACTATGCCACCACACTTTTAATCCCAGATGATCTTGAATTCATAGAGCTTTCTATGTTAATCCTATGGGATTCTTAGCCACTGTTCTTCAAGGTCTCCATGCCAAGATTCAGGTTGGAAACGTGTATCTCTCAGCCTCCAGATTAGGGCCACAGGTGAGCCTTCTAATTCTGGATTGTAGTTCATTTCAGATATAATCAAGTTGACAACCAGGAATAGCCACTACAAGGTATATTAACCATGCCTATGATCCTGCCACTCAGAAGTTTGAGGCAGGAGAATCACGAGTTTGAACTCATCCTGGACAATATACGAGACCTGTTCCCAAAACATCAAGAAGAAGGAATTTAAGAAAGCCTCCTGTCTCTCCCCTCTTTCTCTTCCACATTGTGCTGCTGGCATGAGAGGACTTAGAGTAACAGTCTGTTTAGATGGCACATCTCAGACATTTCCTGCTGAGGGTCTTTTATGCCTTTAAGATTTTCTTAGGATTTCAGAAACCTTTTGTTGTGAATTGGATCAACAAGAAATTCAAGTAAATGTTAAACATTAAAGTTTCCAAATTGTCATTTACAGTAATAATCAAAACATTTAAAAAATCAAGTTAAACTTTCCTTTTCAATATAGATGAATGAGAATGCTGTCACTGCCTTAAGTGCTTTGCAGATATTTTAAATATCCAGTTTAGTAGAAAACAGGCAGCTTCTCATATCTTCAGTTCATCGTGATAGCATGTGTCCAGGAAGACTTACTATTAGCTTGTGAGACAATCAGAGTGAGAAAGATAAATAACACCCTCAGGACTTTATTAAGTAGTTTTACTAGTGACTGTTCCCTGAAATGGTCTCCCAGACGAGTGTTGTTTACAGGCCACTGTTACTTTCAGGCCTCATGTTCAAACAGCTTTGATGAGTTACTTGGCTTTTAAATGATGGATACCCTTTTGATAATGTATTAGTTAGTTTTCTCATTGCAGAAAAAACAGACCAGAAAGTGATATTAGCCCTAAAACCTGACCCCAGTATTCTACATCCCATCTGTGAATTCCAAAGTCCCTGCTGCTTTAGGAAGTATCTTCCTAAAGCAGCGCCACTGACCTGGGATGAAGTGTGCAAATACACAAGGAGGACATTTTACACGCAAACCATGCACTATGCCAAAGCATGAAAAATGGTAGTTCCTTAAAGTGTAGTTGCAATGTAAACTTAGAAGCTTTCCCCGAATATGTGTATTAAAATTCACTTACCCAGGTGTGATTTTGCTTCCCTTGATCTCTCAGAAGACACTGTTTTATTGACATGAATGTATTTCACATATTGACATGTTTCACCATCCATATTGCACCATAATAATATCACCAGAACTTTGTCAGAATAATCTTTAACTACTATAAAATTATTAAAGTCATCTTAGTAGATACAAATTTTACAAAATTGTAATTACCCCTGGCTTAAATTTTTTTTATTGTTTTTTGGGTGGAGGGAGTCCTTGGTAACACTTTTGTTTGTTTGTCTTGAAGAGTTTATGCATTCTCAAGAATGCTTTGTTTGCAGCTGGGCAGTGGTGGCACATGCCTTTAATCCCAGCATTTGGGAGGCAGAGGCAGGCGGATTTCTGAGTTCAAGGCCAGCCTGGTCTACAGAGTGAGTTCCAAGACAGCCAGGGCTACTCAGAGAAACCCTGTCACGAAAAAACAAACAAACAAACAAACAAACAAAAGAATGCTTTGTTTGTTACTTATAAAGGCTTCAACAGTTAACGGATTTTAGCTGGCTTTATTTTTTTCCTTTTTGTTTGTTTTTTGACACAGTTTTATAGTTCATGTGGGCCTCAAAACTCTGTGTATTGGAGGATGATCTTGAACTCCCAATCCTCTTGCTGGTTTTTCCTCAGTGCTGGAGTTACAGGTGGCATGTAAGTCACCATCCCAGCTTAGAATAGACCTTGTTTTAACCCACTGTTAGAGATCAGAACCTTATGAATACTAAGTAAAATTCAATCCAAGCCCAGCTTTCCTCCCCAGGTATAGTAGTGCATGCCCTTGATTCCAGTGCTGAGGAGGCAGAGCAGATGATCTGAGTCAGAGGCCAGTCTGGGTAATTAGTTTCAGGCCAGCCAAGGCTATCTAATGAGAACTTGTCTTGAAAACCAAACGGAAACAAAAGATTGCGTTAGTGTCTTACTGTAAACAGCCTAGATAAGACTTGTGGTTTTCCTGCCTGAGCTTCCTATAGTGCCGGTATCACAGATCTGAGACACTTATTTCCATAAAATAGAACTAAGTGTTTGGTGAACTAAGCAGAAGAGAGTGGTTTTATACACAGGGAAAGGCAAAAACAGACAGACAGACAACCAACCAACCCTCTCTGCCAAGTAACAAGGAAAATGAAACAGACAGGCATTTCAGAGTTCCTTCCCTCATAAGGTAATAAAGGGGAGACAACAGTAGACACATGGCTGATTCATAATGCCGAATTATGTTACTTCATTTTGAGTAAGGATTAAAGCAGAAGGAACTTAAACATTGAAACTAGCTCATTTTAGAAAAATTTCCTGGTTTTTTGAAAGGTCAGATAAACAAATCTATTATTTGATAACATGGAACTTTAGCATGGGGGAGTTCATTTTTATTCTTTGTGTTGCTAAAGCACAGTTGAATCGAAGAGTTCAAAGTGGACGTTAGTCTTTTACCATTAAGTATGGTGCTAGCTTGCAGATGACCATAGCTTTGTTTTATTGGACTTAAACAGCTTATGTTTCAAATTCCACTGAGAGTTGTGTTAGATGTTTTCTTTGCATCATAAAGTGGCTTTCTCCCTATTTTGTAGTGAGTTACATTCGTGGATTTTTTTAGTGTTAACCCCCAACTTTGCATTTATGGGCAAACTCTTCAGTTATGATATTTTATTTGACTTTATATGTATAATACCTAAGTCAGTCCTATTAAAGATCATATCAGTGCTCAACAGTTGTTTAATGAATAAGGAGTGATGTTCCAAAAGTGTTTCTCCATTTTGGGTAGCATTTGAAAAGACTGAAAAATTAACAGCAAAATACTGTGAGGCAAAAACCCAGAATTTTTGATACTTTGTTTACTTTGTTCAGAGAGCAGTTCTCTACATTAAGTATTAGCATGTGGTTGGTGACTCAGAAGGAAGTAGAGAAGTCCAGTTGTTTGTAGTCCTGGCATTAAGGAACTTCGCAGTCTGTTCATTTTTATGTCCTAGATAGTTCTGACAAATTTTGATGCTCTAATGTATTTATACTTTACAGCTGAGAAGGGACAAAGTAGACTGGAATGTTTTCCTAGAGATTGTTAAATAGAGATTAGCAACCTTCAGTGCTGTGGAGGAGAAAATACTATTGTGGGAAGAACTTTAAAAACTGTGCAGCTGAGAGCTATTGAAAAATCCCAGTAGCAGTTCCGGGTCTTGACTGTACCTCTAAACTCTTACTGTGTATGATTTATTTTAGTCAAAACAGGACTTTAGTTGGAGTGAGCATTAGTAAGTCTTAACACATATGATGAGTGACTGTAGTAGAGTTGCTTACACTAGGCAGTGTCTGAAGTGCTGACAGACATGGAGGGTGGTGGCTGGTTCTAGAGAGTGTGTGCACGTGCACTTGTTTCTGTTCCTGTGCCTGCTGCAGTTGTTGTATTCCATTCTTCTGTGTCATGCTGCGTCATTCATCTTGACACTTGAAAAAAGCTGCCCAAACTGCTGAGAGCCACCTGAGGCTGAGTGACACCCAGCCACACAGCAGCACTGATGACAGACTGAGAAGTGGTTGTGCTGCCTTCTACTTCAGTGTTCTCTCTTTTGCCCCAACAATAATTCGCACTCAGATTTATAGGGTTAACAGGAATTAACCAGTTCCTAAAGTCTTCATTAAGAAGAATGGAAAGGATTTTGTTTTAAACTGTATATAAAAAGACAAAAAAAAAAAAAAAAAAAAAAAAAAAACAACCAACCAAACAAACAAACAAACAAAAAACCAAAAAAAAAACCTTCCCAAATCTTTTGAAAGGAAAACAAGTATTTGTGGTAAAAGAGCTTCATTTCTCTTCCACATGAAACATTTATACATACAGTATTAAGGTAAATAGATCACTCAATACATAGGTATTTATTGGAAATTTATTATTTTTTAAAATAAGAATGTCAGTTTATATTATTTTATATAACTTCATAATGAATTGTTAGTGTGTTAAGACATGAAACATCGTTATTTCATAGTTTAGCTCAGAGAACTCAGCTGTTGTTGGGAGTAGCAGCGCTAAAATCAGGGTGTGGTCTACGTTGAAGTATAACATCCTTGTCTCCTCCTGGTCCCCAGCCCAGCCCCACCCCACCCCACCCCACCCCTCGACTTAATGAGTATAGGATTGAGGCCCTCAGTTTTTAGAGGCTTTCCACCTGCCATGTAATACTCTTCACAACATGGGGCTTGTTTCTTTAAGGCTACCTGGACAAATGCTCACTTTTCGATTTCTTGAGGTGCTTTTTAAAGGTGATGAGATAAGGGTAGACCCATCTAAACACACAGTCTGCCTTTTGATAACTTAAGATCTGCTGATAGGGACTATGCAGACATACGTGTGTGTGTGTATTATACGTCCCTACACACATTCTTATTATAAGAGTGAATGAAATTTTATGAATTTTCCCATACCTAAAGAAGATATTTGTGTTGATCTTAGCAGGATGCCAGTCATGGAGTTCATAAAGACAACAGTGACTACCTTGTTCACTAAAAGTAGGCTCTTTTCCATTGTCTAAGCTTTTCTATAGTCTGTAGAAATATAAGGCTAAAGCTCAGTAGAGAGATAATAAAATACTCTTTAGATGATGCTCAGTGACATAGCTTAAGTAC
>JADRCD010170900.1:0-12301 GCA_019843815.1 Montemys delectorum
CCCCCCCCAAAAAAAAAAAACTATTCCCTCCCCATTTCCCTTGCTCACTAACCCACCCTTGCCTTCTCCTGCTTCCTGGCCCTAGCATTCCCCTACACGGTAGCATAGAGCCTTCACAAGAGCAAGGGCCAGAGAGACCCTTTCTTAAAGGTGGATAGTGACTAAGGAATAACAACCAACACTGGCATCTGGCCTTCACATGCACACATTCATATATTTGTAAACACAGGCATGCCCACACACAGGCACGCAAGCATCTCCATCACCCTCAGATGGAGTGACAATAAGAATGAAACTTTGTTTAAGACACTGAATGTAAGTGGTTAAACTCCCTTGCTGAAACATAAATGTTTACAAGCTGTGTCAGTAATATGAAATACAAGATTATTTTTGTTCACAAATGAAACTATTAAATCCTAGTTATAAGCATAAAAATATAAGAATAACTAAACAAAACCCATAAGTTAGGTGTATTAAAATGAAACACAGACAAATTCAAGCCAAAACCATTAATTGACTAAAGCTGTTTATATTATAACAGTAAAATATTATATTACAATGGTGAAATATTAAAGCAGAAGAATGGGGAGTATCAACAAATACATCAGCACACATTTAAACATACGATCCAAAACTGACACAATCACACCATTGCATTTGATAAAAAATATTACATTAAGGCAAGAACAAAGTATGTGAGTGATGCAATTATAAATAGCTTACAGTGGGATGGGACGGTGCATGTCTGTTCTCCCAGTACTCAAGAAGGGGAGGTAGAAGGATTGGGAGTTCAACTATCATTGACTATGCAGTAAGTTTGAAGTGAGCTTAGACTACACATCAGTCAGTTCATAAAATAAAATAAAGATACATTTTGAAAATTGTATTTATGTTCACATCCATCCACACAAATGTAAAAGGAATATATTCTTTGCAAAGGACTATGACATTTTATAAAACAATCTTACCATAGTTTAGACTACAACAAAAATATCAATACATTCCATAATAAGGACCTCATGGGTCATTTTATCCAGCCATGATGTAATAGAATTGTAAATAATGACTACTAAAAAAAGCCATTCACTTCTTGGAAACTAATAAGTTCTCTGAAGAACTTTTATAGAAAGTAGAAAAACATCAAAATCTCTACTGATCCTAATTATAGTGAAAATTAAAATGTGACAGATCAACTTCATTTGTATCATGAAAGGTATTTTAGGACATAGGTTTACATCAATGAGTTTTCATTACTTAGAGGAAAAATGAACTAATATAATTCAAGAAACTGCACAGTGAACATCAGAGGTATCCTAGCAAGACAAGAGGCAGAAAATAATAAAGGCTGCAATAGAATCAATTAATTACAAAGCCCAAAATTACCTTAGAACTAGTCTGTACTGGGCTTCCCAGAAGCTATTGAAGTTCTCAAATAATTATTTTCTTTAATTATTAACTCAAAGTTTTGTACAATACTAAAATCATTTAGCAAACAATAATACAAATAAGGTAAAGTATACTACTATATCTACACCTGGTGTCCCAATTTCTTTCACGAAATGTCCTGTACTTGGCAGGAAAAATAGTGTTTTTAGGGACTTGAGGATCTGAGGTGTTCTCTAAGACAGTGGTTTTCAACACATGGGTTGCAACCCCATGAATGGTCACATATCAGATATTTACATTACAATTCATAACAGTAGCAAAATTACAGTTTTGAAGTAGCAACAAAATAAGGGCTAGGGGTCACCACAACATGAGGAACTATTAAAGGGTCCCAGAATTAGAGAGGTTGAGGACCACTGTTCTAAGAGAACTGAAGAAGCATCTTTGTCTTTGTCGACATGGAGAGAAAATGTGGGAAGGTAATAAGATGGGTCAGCAAGAGGTTTCAGCTGGTGAAGACACTTGCTGCCAACCCTACAAGTCTGTGTCCATCTATGGTGGTAGCCCAATGATGGGAAGAAAGAACCAACTCTCATAAATTGTCCTCTGACCCCCATGCAACAACATTAACATGTATTACACACACACACACACACACACACACACACACACACACAATCAATCCTTCTACCTAAAACTCAGTGTCCCCACTGTGGTGATGCAACTTTAAGAGGTGAGAACTAGTTGAAGGTCATGGGGACTGTATGCGTACACTGATGTTGTACACGGGGAGTCAGTCTGATCTCTTAGGCAGATTAGTTCCCTAGGAATTGGGTCATTCTTAAAAGAGAGAGCCTACCCTCTCCCAAAGCTTTTGTTTTTAATCTTGGCATGGAACCCTTCCACATGTGCCTTAGACAAAGTGAGAATTCCACCAGGTATCCCTTCACCAGAGTTGAGGGGGTGACAGGGTTTTGAAATTCTAGAACTCTAAGCAAAATAGACATGTTTTCTTCACAAAGTCCTCAGCTTCAAGCATGTCATACCAATGGAGTGGGACAAACTATATTCGAAGATAGGACTGTGGTGTGTGCGTGTATGTTTGTGTGTGTCCATCTGTCTGTCTAGATCTGTGTGCATGGATATGTGAATGCATGTGTGTGTGTGTGTGTGTGTGTGTGTGTGCTTTGCGGACATGTATGTGGATGCATAAGCTTGTGTGCTTGTAGAAGCTGGAAGAGGACATTAGATGCCTACTCTATCACTTTCTGCCTTATTTTGGTGGGACAGGGTCTCTGACTGAACCAGGAGCTGGGCTGGTGGCCAGCAAGTCCCTGTGATCCTCCTGCCTCTGCAGCCAGCACTGTGTGTAACCCCAGAGAGTGTTATGGAGCATAACACTGAGTACTCCTGGCTTTTTATAACTCAGGTCTTCAATTTAAACCCTCTTACCCATTGAGTTATCTCTTCAGCCACTGAAAATAGAACTTGTAAGGAGATAACTGGGCTAAACTGGTTCTCTAGATTTATTGTTTAAGTCACTCAACCTGTGGCATTCTGTTCTAATGTCCCTAAATTATTAACACAAGAATCATATAAAGGTGGGTGAAACTGGTACTACAAACACCAACAGTAATACAATCCTGAATATTCTACAATGCCCAGGCAAATGATTTTTTAAAAACATATCTTCAAAGCGTATAAAACCATTTGGAAATAAGTTATCATCTCAGATCCTTTTAAGGCTATTCACAGCAAATGGGAAGTAAGGGGGGATTGTATGTTCTAGTGTCGTTTTCTAGCACAGTCTGGATGGATTGCACACAACCAAGATCCACCTGCTTCGCATTAACAAGAGACAGGTCAGGACCGCCCCTTTTGTGAACACCGAGGCAAAGGATAACATATTTACATGCCTCAGTCCATCCCCCTAGAAGACTCACTCCTTCTGCAGAGCAATAGGTTCCGAAAGAATGATTACATTTCCTCTCTCTCTCTCTCTCTCTCTCTCTCTCTCTCTCTCTCTCTCTCTCTCTCTGTCACTTATCTCATGGCTCTGACCAAGTTCTTGACAAAAGAAACTTAAGATAAGGAAGATTTTTTTTTTTTTTTGGCTCCCAGTTTCAGAAAATTTCAGTCCATCGCTTCAACAATGAATGACTATAGGGCTGCTTCAGCCACTGAGGATGTTCTACAGCTGTTCTACAGATGACAGACCAGTCAGCCACTGTGCATACAAATGTATTGCAGCTGTTCACATGACAGACACAGAAATCAGAATGAAAGGAGAGGACTAGAAGACAGGCTAGGCTATAACATTCAAATCCCTGCCTCAACTGGCCTAATTCTACCATGTAAGCCCCACCTCACTCCAAGCCCTCAAACCATGATCCTGTAGGGGAGTTTCCAGAACAGTAATATACCCAAAAGCCTTCCCTTACAACTCTCTCATTCATCACTCCTTCCTCTCATCAAAATTTGATCACATTCTGATAAATAGTAAGTTGTATATTGATATTACATTGATCTTTTCAGTCTTGGTTCAGATTTCTAGTAAGTGAAGAACACACACTATATTGTGACTTCTAAATTCTCCAAAGATCCTGTTTAGTGCAATGGGTTTTCATGCATATATTACTTACAAACTTCACAAAATGCCAAGTCATTGATGAATGAAAAAAAGTGTAGATAAATGGGCTCTTTTCATTGAACAGAAGTGTAACTAAACATTTTACTATAATTTTACTAGCACAAGCTATTTTTTAAATATATTTAATGACCCTAAAAGAGTATAGAGAAAAAATGTTCTTTAACATGAGTCTTGCCCCTATAGCAACTGAACGTGGCAATTTCCAGAACAGTGCTTATCTTCATTTTTATTGTACCCTTTGTCTAAAAAATAACTAGGATTCTGTGTTGTTCTGCATCAATGCTTGTCAGTGAGAGAAGGGAATTGATATATTTCTTATTCCAACTTGTAAAAATCCTGGAATGCCGGTCTTGTCCTATTTCCTCCAGTGGCTCAATAGACAGTGGGAGGCAGATTTTCAGTGAACATCTTACTGCTAAGTAGACTCTAGCTCCTCTGGTGCCCAGGACCCTGCCTCACACACTCTCTGGAATCACTCAAGGGAAAGTCTGAAGGCTGAAGTTCACTCTTAGCTCTTTTCAAGATCCAGAGCGCAGCACATTCCAGTGAATGTGAGACATCTCATGATCCCAAAGAGGGGGTGGAAAGAGACTCCAGAAAAAAATCAGTGAATTGCTAGAGATCTTCCATATTAGGTTTCATTGCCTAGCTACTTCCCAGCACCTAGTTAGAGAGAACCACAGATCTTTATTAATCAGGCACAGATATCATTATTCTCTCCTGGAAGTTCATGCTTGGAAAATTAATGGTGGTGAACCAGGAACACATTACCACCCACTCATCACAATCTTATGCAAGTTCCAAAGCAAAGTCCAAATGCTACCTCTTTCTTTGAATTGTCCTTAATGCTTCTAGTTAAAGTATGTATCTCTCTGTCCTCTTTCTAAATAGCTTTAGCCCTATGGTTAATTCAGTCCTTGCCACGACAGTATAGCATCAAGTAAGGCAGCATGTGTCCATCACCCCAGCACTACATGGTCTTTTAACTTCTAGCCTGGATTGGAGGAACTGTGTGTTTAAGTCTTTGGACTATCTAGAACATTTCACAGTTCCATATACACAAAAAGAGCTCACTATTCCCTCAGTAGCTAAACAGCTTGTTCATTCCAGGCTTTCAAAATGATTAATTTTAAGGTACAGTGCTGACTGTGCAAAGAGAAATATGTTCTATTAAATGTAGACACTCCATACAGAGGGTTACCAAGTGCCAGAGAGACTCAAACGACATAAGATTGCCAGAAAGAGGTTCAAACACTTGGTTTAGTGTTTTTCTCCAAGTTACTCCACTGAATGTTGTTATTTTTAGGCTTTCAAGAGGAAAAATGTAGCATACAATAAAGTACGTAGAATGGAAGGCATGGTTTACATTTGGGGGAGAATGGAGAATTCGAAATGCCTTTCACTTCCATCATGGCCCTCAAAGGAAAGGAGGAAAGAGCTATTAGGGTACCATAGAGATTAATTTAAAAAGAAAAACTCCTCCTCCAGCCTCCTTAATGCCTCAAATGGGCAAGATGAATCAGGAAGAAGAGATGAAAGTCAAAACAAATGGATGCACACACTGGCCTCTGGAGGGCATGAATAACAGCCCCTGCAGACTTCCTACAAGATCGCATCTAAAGAAACCCCACAAGGAGCCCATGGACTCTTCTGCTCTTGTGGTTGACCAGATGGTGCACTCCATTTTACTCATTACACTCATCTTTCTAATCTGATACTACTTAGATAAGAAATATGGCCAGGTCTTTAGCTTAATTTTTTTTGTCGTTTTGTTTTTGTAGATAGAGGTATTTGGGGTAGAGCTCAATGAAACTGGGAGAACAAGGTGGATTTAAAGCAAAACAAAACCACAACGCAGTGCACACAGATCCTACCTGAGCAGGAAGCCTGCAACTGGACTCAACCGTTTCAGTTTGTTAAATCTCTGTGTAAGATATCGGCTCAATTGTAATCATCTGTTTACAGAAATGAGTCCTAAGGGCCAGGCACTCTCTGAGTCAACACATCCACTTTCCTTAAATTGCCAGCCAGAAGATAAATAAATGGTATAAAAGTATGATCCAGAATGAAGCCTCAGATTACAAAATATTTACTGTTTTTAAAGGTTTTAAATAGTTGAAAATTCTTCTTCCTAGTCTGATTTTTTTTCTTGAAAAGAAGTCTGGATTTGAAATTTTAATTATAATTCATATATTTAAGACATTTATTTTTGATTCGGGTCTAAAGAAAGATGTATTACAAATGATTTATCTATTTCTGTTTTGTTTGTTTGTTTGTTAATGTATGTGGTGTTTCTTATGTTGTGAGAGAGCCCTCTGGTGGCTGAGAAGGCACTAAATCTTGGCTCATTAGAGCCTAAATCAAGCTTCTAACCAACAACACATTTCTTCCTTGAGATGTTGACTTTCAAGTTTGATTGGAAATGAATGTCTAGATTTCCCTATAAATTTCCATTCACCTTGCTCATATTCATGAATTTAATGAAAGAAAGTATCTGGCACATTTTGCATACAATTTTAAGTCTAAGATGACACTGAAAATACACAAGTATATTTCTTCTTCAGTAAGATTGAAAATAGTAACTAATACCTAAATTAGGAAGCATATGATTGGTTCCTGAGGGACTCTAGTACATGGTGTGACATGTGCCTTTATTAACTGGCAGTCCAGTTTCAAAAAGACACAACTATGTTAGATTTTTTGTTGTGGACAAATCCAGTACACCAACTTAAGCCTGAGGCTTTCACATATTCTGTAAAGTATTAAGAAATGGACCACCAAGAACTTCACAAGTATCCAGCCATGCAGAGAATTACAGCAGTAAAAGGAACAAAGTCCTGGGGTACTGTGACAATGTGTTTCAATGTGCAAAATGATAAAGACAGAAAATATTCTAAAGAGACACTGTGGTGTAGGCTTAGATTTTTCAAAACCTACTTTAATTAGGGTTTTTAAACACTTCAATCACCCTTCTAGCCCACCAACCAGAGGTAGCAGACAAAGAAGGTTAATAGGAAAAGGAGGTTGTGGACCTACTTAGAAATAGTCCTTTGGGGGTGCTTCCAATCTTCATTGTCAGGATAGCATAGTCCAGTTCAAAAGCAAACACCAAACACGAATCAGTAGCAGTGGCTCTATCCGGAAGAAACTGCAAGGGTCCATCAAATTTGCATGAGTCAACAGAAATGGCAAGAATCAGTCAGAATACCATGAGTTCTTGGGTGTGTTTCTTTCTATGAAGTAAAGATCAACAAAGACCAGAGTAGAAGCAAAACTATAGAAGCATTGCAAGGAGTGATGATGTAAGAGCTTCCTCTCATATCTGTGGGGTTATATTTATGCTCTTTCTAAACATCACTCGCCCTCTCAAGCATCTGCTCCAGCACAACATCATGTGCCTTTTCATGTGTCTAATTCAGCAAAACATCCTCTCATGTGTCTGCTTCAACAAAACATCCTCTCACAAGACAGCTTCCAGAAAAACATCACGTGACACAACTGAGTTTCCAAAGAAACCAGAAATTTCCACTTCAGTGTAGATAAAAGTGTTCTCTGTCTTCCTGCCTCAAAAATTCTTTCAATTGGTATTAAAGTTGCAGGAGCAAATAACTGAATTAACCATTAACAGATATCAATGTACTTACTGCTCTGACTTTTCAAAACATTGCGTTAACTGAAGCAACATGTGTGATAATTTATGATCAGAACTTAGGCACTTGAGTGCAGACTTATTTCAAATAATAAAGAGCTTGCCATGTGTAGTGGTTTGAATATGAATGACTCCTCCCACCCCAAAGACTCATACACCTGAAGGTTTAGTCGCCGTGGTATGGACTGGAACTGTTTGATAAGATTAAAGGGATGTATTCCCTTGTTGGTGGAAGTGTTTTCACTGGTGATGGGGCTTTTAGGTTTCAAAAGCCCATCCTTGATCCAGTCTCATTCTCTCTGTCTATGAATCAAGATGTAGTTCTCAGCTTTTCTCCATCATCTTGCTTTTCATATCTGCTGCCTTGCTCTTTGCCATGACAATGGAATAAGCCCTGAAACTATAAACAAGTCCCCACATAAATGCTTCTCTTAAAAGAGTTACCATGGTCATGGTGTCTCATCATAGCAGTAGAACACTGACTAAGACACCATACATACATGACAACTTGAGTTTGAGTCTTGTGTTATAGTACACTCGGTAATATCAACACTGAATAACAGTGGCAGCTCTGAATACCACTGAATACCTGGAGCTCACTGATCAGCCAAACTAACAGTTTCCAGAAAGTGAGAGACACCATGTCAAAAAACAAAAAAAACAAGGTAGGAAGCATTCCTGAAGAATGGACACCAGAGGTTGACCTCAGCCCTCTACTTGCGCATGCACTTGCACATGCACTTGCACACCAATAAATACAGAGACGCAGGCTAAAATCAGAGGGAAAAGGAAGTTTGCATTTCTTCTATGAGAATAAGACTAGAAGGGAAAAGTAATAAACAAGCAGATTAAAAACGTGAGGCTGAAAATAAAAAGTTGGCCAAGGCTAGAGCAGGATGCTGTTGGTAATGTTATAGAACGGAAGAGGGCGGAAGCTGGTGGTATCTGGGTGTGAAATTTTGAGAAAAAAAAAATGGTACTTTGATTTATACTCACAAAGCTGGGTTTTCAGTATCAAACACAAACACACTTTAAGGGCTTATGAGGAATAAGGTATTCTCAAGCCTCATATGCTTTGCTCAATCATAAGTGCCTAGTCCTTCAACCTGAAAATGCAGGGTACCAGTGGACACATTTGGATCAGCCAAAAGCCTAGGATTAAATAGAGGAAAGTTCTAATGTGTGGCAAGTATAACCACAAAAATCCACATGCTTATTGTGTGCTCAGAGGCATAGCATAATACAGGCACAAGCAGTCCTACTGCAAGGAAGCACAGTTCATGTCCATCTTCAACTTGAACTTGATTGCAGATCCTATTCAAATCAGTGGAATAAAACCCAACTGTCACACAGAGGGCTCAGAGGTGCTTACGCACTGGGGCTAGCCTCCTTTTCTGCTGGAAAGCCCTTTACAGCAATTAACATGCAAGAGCTGGTTACTGGAGAAGTTTGAGAAAGAAATCTCAGGATTTGCCACAAAAGCTAAGAACAGAATAAGTCATGTAGGCCAGCTATACCACTTATGGCTATGTGCCCAAGTGCACCTTACCCCAGAGACACCACCACCAGACTGATTGCTTCTTTATTTACAGTAGCAAGGAAATGGTCTCACCCTCAGTATCTCTCAGTAGATAGCCGGATAATGGAAATGCTCTCTACATATACTCAGTGGAACACATCCAAAAAAGAAAAATAAAATTGGGAAAATTTCAAGAAAATGGAAGGACCTGGAAACATTTAAGAGAGTTAATCCAAGCTTGGAAAGACGAATACCATATGTTCTCACTCATGTGAACCTAGTCTCAAACTGTTAAATAAGTGTTCAGATAGGGATAAATGTGGATAAAGACCAGGACAGCAGAAATTGGTCAATATGACTGGAAAAAAAAAGAAACTTTAATGGAAATAGGGCAGGAAGACAATGGAGAAAATTTAAAGAGATTGGTGGGAGTAGAGTGGGACATTTGAGAAGGGGCAATGAGATAGATGGAAGCCAGGGGATGTGGTGGTACAATCAACCCAAATTAAATATGTATGGAAACACCATATGGAAAAACTATCATTCTGAAAGGAGAAGGACATCAACCTACCCACAAAACCTTCAACCCAAAATGTGTCCTGCTTACAAGATGCTCAAGGATAAAGATAAAGCACAGGCTTAGAGACTGGCCAACCAATGACTGGTCCAACTCTTTCACATGGTATATGAACCACTAACATTATTAATACTCTTCTATGTTTGCATACAAAAACCTAACATAACTATCTCCTGAGAGGCTTTATACAGCAATGGATGGAGGCAGATGCAGAGACCCACAGCCAAATATCAGGCAGATCTCAGAGAGTCTTGTGGAAGAGTGCAGGACAGAAGTGAGCAAGCCAGAGGAGTCAAGGACACCACAAGAAGACCTATAGAGTCAACTAACCTGGGACTGTGGGGCTTACAACACCTAGGCCACCAACCGGAGATCATGTAAGAACTGAACTTAGACCCCCTACACACTTGTAACAAATATGCAGCTTGGTTTTCATGTGAGTGCTCTTAACAAGTGGAGTGGGAACTATTTTGTCTCTGTTCCCTGTCATTGGATCCCCTTCCCCCTACCTGGGCTGCCTGGCTGGACCTCAGAGGGAGAGGATGTGTCTAGTCTTTCTGGGATTAGACATCCCAGGGTAGGGTGGTGCCCAAGGGGGACTCCCAGTCTCTGTAGAGAAGGGAAGGGGGTAATTGGGGGAGGAATTTGTTAAGGTAGAACTGGAAGAAGAGCAAGGATGTGGTCAGAATGTAAAATGAATAAAATTAATAGATTATTGGAAAATATTCTTAATTAGTAATTTGAAAGATTTGTCAAGGAGCCCATCTGTGGTCACGCAGCTCTAAGCAAGAGACCAAAAAATCCACAAAGAGCAGCCAAACCCCAAGTACCGCCACCTAAAGAACTGATTCTAAGCTCTAAATTGAAGGGTAGTTCATGACATAACAAATGCTGACCACCCTAGTCACATGCTAACAATGTCCAAATCGTAAAGGTAAAAATTGAGATATTTGATGAGGGTGTTGTTGTTGTTCTCATCATTGTCTTTATTTTGTTGATTTTCCTGCCTGATCTAAAGAATAATGGTAGCACCATACTGGACTACTTGTAGGAAGGAAGTCAAAATTACAAAATACCACCACCAATATTTCAAACACACACACACACACACACACACACACACACACACACAGGTCTTGTTTCCAAGAAGTCTTAACATGACAGCTCAATAACCAAGGAAAACTAATAAAATATATTAAACACCAAAAAGGAAAGAAATTTATCTTGAGAACCAGTTCTTGTGAAATTTAAAGGAGTTTTAACTTATCTCACTATCACCAGTTATAGACTGCAGACATTTAAAATAAATCTTGCCTCCACTAGAAGAATGAGGACATACTCAAAGATAAAACAACATGGAAGATTTAATAGCATTAAGGTGCAATTAAAGCCTGTAGTGTGGCTTGATAAGAATGAGTATGATAACTGTACTGTCAGAGTACAGTTAGGAACCATGGAGAGAGAAGACAAATTGACATTATTATAAAAACTGTTTTAGATATGAGGATAAAGGGACAGTTTTCATTTTCATTGGACGAAGGGAGTTAGGGTCAAGTTTGTTTTCAACATGTGTAATAATTTTATATCATTAAAAGAGTATGACAGCTGGTCTAATGGAGCAATCCTATAATCCAAGCTTTATGGAAGCACAAACAGGAGAATCATTCAAGACAAGCCTGGACTACACCACAAGTTTGAAGCTAGTTTGAACAATCTAGCATGATTGTATGTCAAATTTTTAAAAGCAGAGTGACTGGAAATATAGTTCAGTGGTTTGTATTCCTGTACAAGATGTCATGATGAAGAAGCAAGTTGGGGAGGAAAGAGTTTGTTCAGCTTACACTTCCACACTGCTGATCATCACAACAGGAAGTCAGAACTGGAACTCACACAGGGCAGGAACCTGGAGGCAGGAGCTGATGCAGAAACCATGGAGGGGTGCTGCTTATTGGAATGTTTCCCCTGGCTTGCTCAGCTTGCTTTTTTATAGAACCCTGGACTACCAGCCACCATGGGTTGGGCCTTCCCAGCCTGATCACTAATTGAGAAAATGCCTTACAGCTAGATCTCATGGAGGCATTTCTTCAAGGGAGTCTCCTTTCTCTGTGATAACTCCAGCTTGCATCAATTTGACACAAAGCCAACCAGTACAATAAATAAATAAATTTATTAAATTATTAAATTAAATTTGTGTTAATAAATAAAGCACTAAAATGTGATAGAATGAAAACATTATTGTTAACACTTGATTGTTTAATGTTGCTATGGTCCAAACATATGAAAAACATATCTGAAAATGCTATGTAAATAAAACACATTACTTTGTATAGTCAACATATGCTAATGCTAGTAAAAAATTAAAACAACAAAAAAATTGAGATACCATTTCATTGAAGCTAAAGAAATTTACCTTTGTCCCTGTCTCTTCTCTCCCTTTCTCTAGCTATTCTATTTTTCCCTCCATAAATAAAGCCATTCTCTCTCTCTCTCTCTCTCTCTCTCTCTCTCTATATATATATA
>JADRCD010170901.1:0-12081 GCA_019843815.1 Montemys delectorum
GGAGGAGGGGGGGAATGGGAATGATGATAAGGACTCCATAATATACATGTATGAAACTATCAAACACTAATAAATATTTTTAAACAAGCACAGTAACACATGCCTATAATTCCAACACTCCAGAAGTAGAGTCAAGAGGGTCAAGAATTTAAGGTCAAGGCCACACAGAGAGTCAGGAGGCTAGACTGGGCAACATAAAAGCTAGACTCAAAAAAAAAAAAAAAGAATAATATGGAAGATTACCCTGCTCTGCACAGATGACAGGCCTTTCTGATGAGAGGACAATGCTGTTTTAAGCAAATATGAAGTCAAATTCAAGACAACAAGTTATCTAAATTACCCTAACCACCATTAAGCTCACTTAATCAGTAACCAAAGGGGCAAATGGTTGATAACGTTAGCCTACCTCTGTTTGAGGCTTTGGAGTAGAAACGAGTGTTTTTCTGTACCTGCTCCCATAGAGATCATGTCAGGCAGCTGTGAATCTAGGATTCCCTTGCTCTTCACTCCGAGGAAGTGAGGTCAAATAGTTGGTCAATTAGAGCAGGTGACAACATCAGCCCATGACCTCTGCATCAAGTCCAATGATCCCTCCCAGAGACCAGAATTTGCTCCAGAGGGGGAGCTCATGAGTGAGCAAGAAACAAGGCAACAGGGCCAAGCCCAGCAGTATTGCTACTCACTGGAAGGGGACGGGTGATGCCGTCACTAAAGGAGAGAAAGGTTGGAGCTTAAAATGGGGAGCATTGAGTACCCCTTCTCTGTAGGTCAAAGAGGGCATACAGGTGACAGCTGTGATTTAAACGTACCCTTCAAAGCCCATGTTGAAATGTGGTGCCATTCTGATGATGAAGAGAAGAGAAGGGTGGGTTATGAGACGAGAGCCCTCCAGGATAGATTGGTGCCATCACAAAGGGGTTAATTACCTCTAGGGTGAGTAAAGCGAGTCCCATCTCCTTCTGCTTCCTGTCTTTCTCTAGTGTTCATCTGTCTTCCTGGGATGAACTTGCACAGCATAAAGAAAGGCCTTCAGCATTTACCAGTTTTCACCTTGGTCTTCAAGTCCTCTGGAACTGTGAGTTGAATACGGCTCTGCTCTTTCTTAATTTCTACCCTATCTCTGGTGTTCAGCTATCTGTAGCAACAAAACCTGAACTAAGACAATAATTGAAGACTAATTCACTCCAGATCTCCATCACCTCAGCCTTAGCCTGAAAGGAAATGATTTGAGGTATGCAGATGAGCTTTTCCACTGAGGTGAGCTCTCCAGACAATAGAAGTGACCCTCACATAAGAACAAGGGTTTCTGTAACAGGGGCTGGGAGATAGTTTTATGGACAAGACTCATACTATGCAAATACAAGACCTGAGCTCCAGTATGAGTGCCTGTAACCCCGGCATTGACAGGAGACAGGCATAGCTCAGGTAGCTCATCTGGGGGATGTGGGGGTGGGGGAGAGCTTAGGTTCAATGAGAAACCCTGTCTCAAGTGGAAAAGAACATGGAGAGTGATACAGAAAGACACCCAACTTCTTCTTTTGCCCTCCACATATGGGAACACACACCCACATAAACACATGAAACACCACACATAAACATACACACAATTAATTCAAGCATTCTCAGTGCTCTACCCACACTGGGTGCTGAGCACCAGGGATTACACAGGTGTGGTGACTGCCTTGCCCCAGCCGGCTGGTATGAAGCAGGATTATCCTCTGTGGGTCTGATCTAAGATCCAATCAGCCAGGCTCTTTGCTGGGACAAGGCTCTTGGCAAAACAGAGTCAACACAGGAGAAAAATTGAGGCTTGGAACTAAAAGCAAACCCTGGGTGAACGCCAGCACAGAAATGGAACCCTGTGAAGAAGATTCCTCTAGTACAAAATCCAGCCGGGGCATTTACAGCCTTCTGACTTACAAATCGTGAATCAACATGGTTCTCCATGCTATTCTAGGCTATCCCTTGTGGGAACCAAAACCCGTGGATGCTCAACTCATTTGTATGAAATTCCTTCTGTGAATTTGAGTTTGGTTAACTCTATGAATTCCCCCAACCCCACAAAGGGTATATGCTTATCACCCCCATTTTACAGCTAAGGAAACCAGCACCTAGCCAGTTCTTAAGCATTTTTCCTAGCTTGCATGTTCTGCGATTTTAGAGGGTTCTAGCCTTCCTCCATCGGGACCCAGGATCACTGTCTCAACACTTTATCATTACAGTCTGAGGAATATAGCACTCCAGGCCTCCTTCAGTGCACCCGAACTCCTTCAAGGATAACAGGGAGGCAGAGGCCAAGGAGTACTTTACTCAGGTGCTTGGCCATTCTTGCTGAAGCACCACATTACTAGGTGACCCGACATTTGAACTTAGCCTTTTCTTAGTACTTGTCAGAGTGGGCTCCCACCAGCAGTTCACGGACTGCTCTCCAACAGAGCCATAGGCTCCTAAATTTCATCTCTACTGTCTTTTCTATGCTTCCCCCACTGCACAGAGGACCCCTGTACCAAGCAGTCACTTCCTGTCCTGAATGTTAGGACATGCCATTGCCCCCCTGGAGTGCCAAGTATCATACCATAATCAGCTCATCCCATCAGAATTCCAAAGGAGAGCAATATTTAGCAGTTCGAGCAGGGCAAGGGCTGACATTAAGCAAATTTCAGGGGTTATTTGAAGTTAATTAAGTTTAATCATATAATGGTTTTATAATTAGTAATGGTGCTCTTCTTTCTACATGGGTGGACCAAAGCTCTGAAGACAAAGACTCTAAGCAGAAGGGAAGGGACCTGGGCATCCAGGAAGAGAAGATGACAGGAAGTGAGGAAGAAGCAGGATGTGGTTGGTGCACCTACAAGAAAGCCCTGGCACTCTGGGGATCTGGTATCCCTGCAGGGCCTCCTGCTCACTCCACTGGTGCACTCTGGGTATTTATCCTCTGTGTTTGAAGTATGTCTAATCTATGTTCAGAAACTTCTCAGGGACGGTGGTTAATGAAAACTGTTCCCAGAAAGCTCAGCTATTTGACCACTTGGTCCTGTTGGTGGCGCTGTGTGTGGAGTTGTGCTTTTGGGGGTATGGCTTCTCTGGAGGAAGTGCATCACTCAGGGTGGGCTTTGGGGGTTTATAATCGTCTAGTTCCACTTCTGGTTCAATCTCTGCTTCTCCTGTGTTGGGATGAAAATGTGAGCTCTCAGCTTCCTGTCACCTTACCTGCCACTTGCTGCCACACCCCCTCCTGTGATAGAATGGACTCTTTCCCTCTAGAACAACCATAAGCCAAAACAAACTCTTACATGTGTAAGTTGCTTTTTGACACGGTTCTCTTACCATAGCAACAGAAAACAAATACATGGGGGGGAAGGGGACTACTACAAACTGCAAACGGTATTTCAAGGCCAACCATGAAATCTGTAATGCTGTTAGCCCAAATCATTGTCTCAACTTGGCCAATAAATAGCACTGATCTACTGGACAATAACTAATGGTATGTGATTGTAAGATTTAATCCTGTAAGGAATTTGAGGTGGGTGCTTTGTGGGTTCCATGGTATCTTACCCAACTAGACTGGGGATTCTAAATTTGGCCTTCAGTGCACATAATTTCGCTACTTGGGAATTCACTTAAGCCCTGAGTGGTAGAATTAGATTGACTCAAACGCTTTGTGACATCTCTGGTAGCCCCGAAATCTGGGCGAGAAGGAAGGAAAGACTATGAGGGCAGCCAATGTTTTGTCATGTGTGTGGTTCCCAAAACATCAGGAGGTCTTCTCCCTTAACCTCAGGAGCACAGCAGGGGGGGGGGGTGGAGAAGGTGACCACCTTTGCGGAGTGCTTCCTAATGGCTGTATGCTGTACTTTCTCACAGCCCACTTCCGGGAACCACAAATGAGCAGAGCCTCTGAGTGATATGGTCCTGTGCCTAAGGGCGCATATCTCGTGTCAGACTGTGTGACTCCAGGATCTGAGGGACAGTGCACCATGGGACACTTGCTAGTGCATATAGAAAAAGCATAGCAGGGATAGATAGGTGGATTCCTGCAGAAACAGCCACTTCTGGGTGGTTGCCTGGGATGATGCCGTCAACCTGGAATATCACTGTCCTCCCAGGGAGGCAAATCTGAAAGCCTAAGGATTACATGACAGCACACTGACTCTTCCCTTTCCTTCTCAAGCCCTTCCCCCCACACTCAGTGGTCAATTAATCAAGGAAATAACTCAATGAGTCAAAAATGCAGAAAACTATACCCAAGGGACTTCTCTGTACAACCAAAAAACTGTCTGATTCCAACTGATTTGTTGTGTTTGTTTGTTGTGTGTGTTTGTTTGTTTGTTGTGAGACAAGATCTCACTATGTAGCCATAACTGGCTGGAGATCAGGCTGGTCTCAAACTCAAAGAGATCAGCCTGCCTTTGCCATCTGAGTGCTGGGATTAAATGTGTGTATCACCACACCAGGTTCCAAGTAGTTTTTTTGTTTTTTATTGGATGTTTTCTTTATTTACAATATCTCCTTTCCCAGGTTCCCCTCCAAAAAAATTAAATTAAATTAAATTAAAAAATCAAAAACTAAAACAAACCCTTGTTCCCTCCCCACTCCCCTACTGACCACCCCACCCCCTCTTGCTTACTGGCCCTGGCATTCCCCTACACTGGGGCATAGAACCTTCACAGGGCCAAGGGCTTCTCCTTCCATTGATGCTCGACTTTGTAATCCTCTACTATACACATGCTGCCAGAACCATCAGTCCCACCATGTATAGTCCTTGGTTGGTGGTTGAGTCCCTGGGTGCTCTGAGGGTACTAGTTAGTTCATATTGTTGTTGGTCCTAAGGGGCTGCAAACCCTTCAGCCTCTTGGGTCCTTTCTCTAGCTCCTTCATTGAGGACTCCATGCTCACTCCAATGGATGGTTGTGAGCGTCTACTTCTGTATTAGTCGGGTATTGTCAGAGCCTCTCAGGAGACAGCTATATCAGGCTCCTGTCATCCAGCACTTGCTGGCATCCACAATAGTGTCCAGATTTCCAGAAGATACTCCAACATGTAATAAGGACACATGCTCCACTATGTTCATAGCAGCCTTATTTATAATAGGCAGAAACTAGAAACAACCCAGATGTCCCTCAACAGAAGAATGGATACAGAAAATGTGGTGCATCTACACAATGGAGTACTACTCAGCTATTAAAAACAATAAATTTATGAAATTCTTGGAGAAATGGATGGACCTGGAGAATATTATTCTGAATGAGGTAACCCAATCACAAAAGAACACACATGGTATGCACTCACTGATAAGTGATTATTAGCCCAGAAGATTGGAATACACAAAGTACAATCCATAAACCACAAAGAACTCCAATAGGAGGAAAGGACCTCGGCCTTGTGAAGGTTCTGTGCCCCAGTGTAGGGGAATGCCAGGGCCAATAAGTGGGAGAGGGTGGGGTGGCAGGCATGGGGAGGGGGGAGGCAAAAGGAGTTTGTTCTTGTTGTTTTTGTTTGTTTGTTTGTTTGTTTTTTGGAGGGGAACCTGGGAAAGGGAAAATTTACATGTAAATAAAGAAAATATCTAATTAAAAAATGTAAATAGGAAAAAAAAAAAAAACACAAAGAACTCAAGAAAAAGGAAGACCAAAGTGTGGATACTTCGTTCCTTCTTAAGAGAGGGAACAAAATACCCATGGAAAGAGTTGTAGAGACTAACTATGGAGCAGAGACTGAAGGAAGGACAATCCAGAGACTGCTCCACCTGGGAATCCTTCCCATATTCAACCAACTAGTTTTAAAACATGGACAGTGACATGTCTGACAACAAAGTGACTAGGTAGGATTCTGATGTGACAACTCAGCAATGTCTTCAAGGACTGGCCTCTAAACTCCATAGTTTTGTTGTTGTTGTTGTTGTTGTTGTTGTTGTTGTTGTTGTTTTGGTTCTGAGACAAGGTTTTATAGAGCCCAGGCTGGCCTCAAGCTGGATACACAGCCAAGGATGACATTGGCCTTCTGATCTGCTCCTTCCTTCCCAGGGCTGGGATCACAGAGCCACTCTTCCAGGGCCTTGCCACCCCTGGCTTATGCAGTACTGGGATGGAAAACAGGGCTTCCTGCCTGCTGAGAAAGCACTACCCAGAGAGCTTCAACCCTCAAGAGGCCACAGGCTAACTAGTTTACCTCAGCTTCCCCTAGAAGTCCAAAGACAGCTGCCAGCAGCAGCCCTCCATGAAACAGATGGGCAGGATCATCAAGGTAGGTAGAATGGAAGTTTTCTGACTAGGTTGAGGTGAGTCATAACACTTATCCAGGACTTGGCTCGGGATACTTGGCACATCCAGGGAACTGCTATGTGCATGCTTTCCCACGTGCTTAGCGGGCCAAGTGGCTGCAAGGGCCACTCTAATGCCTTTGATGGTGGGGTTTTTTTTTTTTCTCAACTGAACACCAGGCCAGACCTGAAGTGAGCAGAGAAAGAAGCCAACATGTGCTGTATAGTACCTCTTGCCAGAAAGAGGTCAGTTCATCAGGGGAACTTCTGCAAGCTGGTCCAGACAAGGCCAGCTTCCTCTATCTCAACTCCCTTCAGAAGCCATAAGCACTCTGAAGGTGTTTCTGAATGCTCTGAGATTAAACTCTAACGAGGTCAAGGCCATGGTCCCCAGGACCTTGTCCCAACCCTCTGTCTCCCAGTCCTCAGGATCCTTCTGTTGCAGCGCCCTTGCTCCGTGGCTGTTTAAGAGCTGAGATGGCAAGCAGAGCTTGGCGTTTTATCATTTGAAGAGAGCTTTTGCACAGCCGTGGTGCACAGGATCACTGTTGGACTTTAGGGTGTCTGTGGCTTCAGTTTATAGAGCCCTGCTATCTTGAAAAACACTTGCAGACCAGAACAAACGACGGTCAACTCACCAGGATTTCTGCATTCAAGGCCACCTTCCCTGTACGTTAGTGTTATTGATCACCCACACCTTCAGGCCTGACAGGTAATCAATAGACCCTCTGACCCAGATATGTGACTTGGCCCATCGGGGCTCTAAAAACAAGAAGCGAACATGGCAAGTATGGTTCGTGGTTTTCATACACAAGAATTACATTTTTTTTTATTCCCCAGAGCTGTAAAGCTGTTTCTCCTCAAATTACCCCAGCCATCTTAACAGACGTGGGATCAGAGAGTCCTTTCCCACTTTTCCTGCTCAACAGTTCTGCCACCCAGCCCAAGCCATTACAAGCAAGTGACAGGCCCAACTGTGGAGCCCCAAAAGAGCTGGGATTCTATCACACTGTGTCTTCAGGAGGACATTCACGTTCTTGGTGAGAGTTGTGGGGAAAGATCCTGGGTGGGAGTGGCAGGGACTTGAGGAGCCAGGGGAACAGAAGCCAGTTCAGCATCTGTCAGGGATGAAGGTGGAATGTGGAAGCTGTTGTTATCGCCACCTTCAGAAACAGAAAGCTAATTCTAATGACGTTGGCCTTCAAGCTGCAGATCTCATAGACTGTAAGGGTATAAGGTGTTTAGAAAGAACGAGAAGATGAACACCTCTCATTCTATCTCCATTGAAACTCAGCACTCTCACTACACCAGGAATCCCTCCTTATTGTGAATATGCTTCTTTGAATATATATACGTATACTATAGGTGTGTATGTATATATGTATATGTATGTGTATAGATACATGTGTGTATGTGTGTATATAGGGTGTGTGTGTGTGTGTGTGTGTGTGTGTGGTATATGTGTGGTGTGTGTATACAGGAAGAGAGAAGTCCCAAAGGTACCATAGGTATTAAAGGAATGAATCAGGACAGCTCACATCTAAACCCAAGCCCCACCCCTCCAAAACAAACAAACAAACAAAAACAAAAGCAATATCTAACAGATTTTCAACAAAGCCATATCTGTGTGTTCATTCATTATGAATGAATGAGTGGTGAATGAATTTATAAGTTAGTGAATGAATGAAAATGTATTATGTAACTGTGGTGGTTTGAACAGGTATGACCCCACAGAGATGCATGTGTGTGAATGTGTGGCCCATAGGGAGTGGCATATTAGGAGGTGTGGCCTTTTTGGAGTAGACATCACCTTGTTAGAGGAAGTGTGTCACTGTTGAGATGGGCCTTGAGGTCTCCTATGCTCAAGCTATGCCCAGTGTGGCACACAGTCTCCTTCTGCTCCCTGTGGGTCAAGTTGTAGAACTCTCAGCAACTTCTCCAGTAGTACATCTCTCTGCATGCCACCAGGCTTCCCATCATGAAGATAATGGACTAAAGCTCTGAGCCTGTAAGCCAGCCCCAATTAAATGTTTTCTTTTATAAGAGTTGCCAAGGTCAGGCTGGAGAGATAGCTCAGTGGTTAAGAGTACTGACTGCTCTTCTAGAGGTCCTGAGTTCAATTCCCAGCAACCACATGGTGGCTCACAACCATCTGTAATGGGATCCAATGCCCTCTTCTGGTGTGTCTGATACATGAAATAAATGGATAAATCTAAAAAAAAAAAAAAAAAAGAGTTGCCAAGGTCGGTCTGGAGAGATGGCTCTGCAGGTAAGAGCACCGACTACTCTTCTGAAGGTTCTGAGTTCAAATCCCAGCAACCATATGGTGGCTCACAACCATCTGTAATGAGATCTGTCGCCCTCTTCTGGTGTGCCTGAAGTCAGTTACAGTGTACTTAGATATAATAATAAATAAATCTTTAAAAAAATATAAAATAAAAGGGTTATCACAATTTAAAAAAAAAAAAAGAGTTGCCAAGGTCATGGTGTCTCTTCAATAGAAATCCTAACTAAGACAGCAACCAAACACAGAGCGTCAGCATGCTACTGTCCCCAAGGGTGACACTCAGAAGAGTCCCCTTTCTTCATCCTTCCTCTACAAGTCTGCAGAGCAGACTTGACTAGGTATAGTTAAAAGAAAAACATAGAAGCTGCGTCCAGAGTTGGATTCAGATCTTGGTTCTGGCAGCAAAGTGGGTTTGTGAAAAGCACTTTGTCATTCTGTCTTATCATATAAAAAAAAATGAGAAAAAGAATACAGGGTTGTTATCATAGGAAGAAATAAAGCTTACTCAGGTCCAGATACACAGCTAGTGCTCTTCAAGGTGTGGTTATCGCTAAGATTAGCTAAGCCCTGCCGCAGAATGTGGCAGATGAAGCTGGAACATCCACTTTCAAACCAGGAAGGATTTATTTAATGAGCCAAGACCATGCTGAGCTATCCTCCTCCCCAAGCTTGAAATAAATTCCATCTTCCCGGTGAGCTGACTGCAGAAAGTCCCTCAAAAGAATGTGAAATGATAAAACAAAGGAAATCCATAGGCTCCATGAAAGTGAAGTCACGCTAAGTGCTAAGATGCTGGAAATGACAACACCACCTATCAGGATATGCCAGGTTGTGCTGCAGACTATTCCAAGAGTCTGTGACTTAAAAACCACAATATGTGCTAAGCCCGAGAGCACAGAGCTGTAATCTCACTACTTGAGAGGATGAGGCAGGAGGATCAGAAGTTCAAGGCCTACCTTTGCAACCAAGTAAGACTCTGTCCACAATACACATCCTTTACACATCATCTAGGAGTCTACCCTTGGAGACTAACCATGTTATCTTCAGTGGTGCTGAACAGCCAGCATCAAGGCCAGGCTCTACACAGTTTCATACTGACAATGGAAGGTGCCCAGTGCATGGACGACATGGTCCACGAATGGTCACTGGGCTGAGTTAACCAGTTGACGCCACACAAGAGGACCAAGGAATGCACTGCACCCATCCATTAGAGTAGGAAGGCGGGAATCACTAATGATCATTGTTGTTATGACAAAGACTTAACAAAAGCCACTTAAGGGAGGAAAGGTCTATTGTGGCTCAGGATACAGTCCATTGTAGGCAGGAAGTAATGACAGAGAAGGCAGGGAGACTGGCCACGGTGTGCCTGCATTCAATAACAGAGAGTGGTGGCTCTTTGGAGGATTCCTGGAAAGCTCCAATCCACATTGGAAGACCAAAAAAATGAAGGAGATGCACTCACCAGCAGAGAGCCAAGGGGAGAGGGAAGGGCAGCCTTGTTTCTCCCTTGGACCTCCCTTTTTCTGGGTCACTGACAAGAAGGCTCTGCCCACTGCCATTCAATCTTTCCAGGAAATAACTCACAGCCCTACCTACAGTGGTGTCCCTCAGTTAAAACCAGTCCGATAAATCAACAACCAGTGTTAGCTCTCCCAATCACCAAAATATCATAAGCCAAGGAGCCTGCTGGCAGACTCTGTGCAAACCAGTTGTGTCCCCAAGAACAATAGGGAGCTGAGGAATCACCCTGTCCCCCAAATTCTAACGTCTCAGAGTGCAAGAGGGCATTGCGGAGCACAGTTTGAAGTTGCATTTAGCAAAGCACGAAGCATCTCAGATGTCCTTACTACTCATTTGAAAGTGGCCCTTGTCTATATCCCCACTGACCCTCCAGACCCACAAGTTCTAAATCCAGAGTTTCAACCAGCCACAGACTGAAATCATTCTGAGTAGGGGGAATGCTGCCTGTACTGAATGTATACTGAATTTCCTTTCTTGATATTGTTCCCTGAATGATACAGTATAACAACCATTTACAGGGTGTTTATATCGATATATATATATATGTATATACGTATATACATATATGTATATATATACATATGTGTGTGTGTATATATCTACATATATGTGTGTGTATGTGTCACCTAGAGATGGTTTAAAGTAAACAACATCAATGTAGGTGAGTTATATACAAATTCTACAGCTTATAAAAGAGACTCAAACATCCACTGGCATCTAGTCCCCTTGTAGCCTCTGAGGGGGCGTTACCACAGGACAACCACATCACACCACGATACTTACTACCTGTGTTAGGCAAGAATGGGGTGGAACCCCTTGAAAATGAGGATTCTTGGATAGAAGTAAGAAAGGACTTCTCTCCCTAATTCTGAAATCATTTTAAAAATGTACAAGCAGCAGAATCCCTCTGGGCATGATCCCCTGCCCAGCTGTATAGTATTAGGACAGCAATACCAGCCAGCTTGTTCAGCCTTCAAGGAGTCAGGACAAGACCTCATTGTCCAGGTCAAGTTCATTAGAGAGCTAATTAGTGCCTTGGATGCAGGATCTCTCTATAACCCTCATCCTCTGTGACCCTAGTAAGCTCATCTGAGGACCCCTTTCCTCAGCAGCTATAGAGTTCACTGATCCTGAAGATGTCTTCGGTCTCTAGAGGGCTCATACCCCTGTGGCTACAAGATTTCCAAGGGAAACCCAAGCAAGTCACAAAGGCCTATGGCAGCACAGGATGTGGTGTTGAAGAGGGAGCCCCAGGACAGTGTGAGGACCAGCAGTCTAAGCCAGTCAGGGGACTTGGATAACACAGGAAAAAGCTGATCTTTACCCAGCACAGTTCCAGTGAAGGAGCTTAGCAGAGAAGTCAGGCATACATACTTTTAGGGGCTATCAGTGTGACTGTTTCTCCAGATGTTTGTGAAGTAGTAGAAAAATCTGGAGAGCCCAGAATGGATGCTCCCAGAGTCCTGGGAGCAGCCGCATGTCTAACTCTGAGTGTTTAAATGATTGAGCAAGTGAAGGCAACAGAGATTTGTGATTAAAAGTAAGGGCAAGAGACAGATAAGAGAACAGAAGATGATAGAAATAAATGGAAGCCAAAGGATGAGGGGACAGAGGGTGAGTCACATGGACAATCTAGAAGATGAGCTGTTCTCTGGGGAGTAGGAGAAGTTTTGGCCAAAATAACCAGGTATTTTAAAGGCTAGGGGGCTATGTGCCTTAGGCACTGAGTAGTCACTGTAAGTGCCTAACAGAGACACAACAGGATGGGGTGACTTTCTTTGGCAGTTTGTCTGTCTACACTAGGGTGAACCAACAGGGGAACCTTCGGACTACATTTCCTGAATATACAGACAGCAGCATTTACTGCAGAAAGGAATCACTCTTCAATATGCCCACAATGGCTTCAGCACTGCTCCTTGCAAAGAGCAGAACCTAATGACTCTTTCCCAACATTCTAAGAAACTGGATGAGGAGGCAATGTGGAGTCTGGTAGTGAACGCTGGGTTCTTCAGAA
>JADRCD010170902.1:0-15295 GCA_019843815.1 Montemys delectorum
ATCCTTCAAACACACACAGTCTTGTTGCTGGTATCTAGGGACTTGAGTCCAGACTCTCAAAGAAACAAAAATCTCAGACACTCCAAACCACATGTAAAATGGTGTGCTATTGATATATAATCTACTCAAGTCTTCCCATATATTTTATATCACCTCTAGCTTACTTATAATACCAAATAAAATGTAAATGCAGAGCGCAGAGTGGTGGTGTATGCCTTTCATCCCAGCACGCAGGAGGCAGAGGCAGGAAGATCTCTGTGAGTTTGAAGGCAGCCTGGTCTACAGAAAAAGTTCCAGGATGGCCAGGGCTACATAGAAAAACCCTTAAAAAAAAAAAAAAAAAACAACAAAAGAAAATACAAAACAAACAAAGGTAAATGCAGGACCCGGAGAGATGACCCAGCAGTTAAGAGTATTTGCTTCTCTTTCAGAAAGTCTGGGTCTGGTCCCAGCACCCATGCCAGACAGCTCCCAACCTGCCTATAACCCCAGATCCAGAGAATCTGATGTTCTCTCTTAGCCTCTACAGGCGCTGCACACACACAGTGCACAAGCATACACTCAGGCACACACACGTTAAATAGATAGATAGATAGATAGATAGATAGATAGATAGATAGATAGATAGGTAAATAAATAATATTTTAAGATGTAAAGATTATGTTACATATACTATATTGTTTAGAGAACAAGGTCAAGAAAGAATATATATGATCAAAACTTTTTTTTTCCAAAATATTTGATTCATAGTTGGTTAGCTCTACAGAGGTGGAATGCCCGAGCACAGAGAAGCAACTGTGTTCATGGTTGGCAAGGAAGCCAGCCATTCTAGCTATGCATCTGCAGCCATGGTACCTGCTGAGGATGGAGACACGAGCAAGCCAAGCTGCCTGCCCTGGTGAAGAACAGTCTGAGCATAGGAGTAGTCACTGTGATCCATGGACTTATCTTGAGCCTTGGCAGACACCCACGGACTAGATGCAGCTGCTTAGGGTACTGTGCTACTTACGTCTCTGTGGCTCTCTAGGTTCAATGAGCACTTTACTGCCCATGGCTTCACCACTATCAACAGAGGTGGGGAGACACCACAGGGCAGCTCGCTGTCATTTCATCCACTGAGATCTATGATATGCCAAACTAACACTGGGAGTAGGAATGAGAAGACAGTGATGTCTGCCAACTGTGCATCCCATGGTTAATGACCTTTCAGGAAACTGTGTCTGAGGATGGAAGAGGGCCAGATGCCTCCTCTGTCATCTTATCTCCCACTGGGAACCCTGCTATAGTCAGCCTGATCAGTCAGGTCGTGACTAGTCACACTTCTGAAGAGTGTTGCTGGCATCATCAACTACGGTCATGCGTAAATATAGTCTGTCCTTCTGACCCACTCTCCAAACTGCCACCTTCCATACAGAGCGATAAACAAGACAGCCAGGCAATGAGTTCCAGATTCTGGGAACAATGAACCCAGGACTGAATTCCCCACCCCCCCACCGGGACCTTATCTCCAAACCAAAGGCATTCTCAATCCAGCCTCTGGCACCATGAGTGGCAGGGCTTCTCTCTTGGGCCATTCAATCTCCACCCACCACTGCCCTCTCAGGATGCCCACCCAGGTTTTGTCCTTTAATAAGAACATATGACTCTCTCAGGACAGACATCATAGACTCTGCTGGGCAGTAGACCTTTCATGACCCCATCCTTTGCTGACCTCATTCCAGTACCAGAAAGACTATCAACTTCCTGGCTGCATCCTGGCTGACACAGCAGCTGCCATCTGGCCTATGGTGAGACACCTAAGGTGTTCCCTTAACAGCTAGGGTGGAGGGCAAAGAGCAGGGATCACAGCCACTTCCCTACTCTGCACAGGAAAGAACGGAGGCCAGGGCAACATAGGCCATCCTGTTTCCAAGATATCTTTTCATCCCAGCTGACCAGAGCTTCTCCCATCACCCCAGCTTCCTCTAATGGCTACAATATTGGCCACACAATGATGTGGACCATATATTGGCTGGTGATCTGTATGCACCAATATTACACCCAGTGAGTGGAAAGTTCCCCATAGGAATCAGTGAAGCTTAAACATAGAGTCACAAGGTGTAGTTGGCTTGATGTGATATGAACAAGCCCTTGGCCAAATAGGTCAGTGATGAACTGGAACTTGGCAGCCAGCCAGGCTTATTATCGTCGTCATCATCATCATCGTCGTCTTTGTTGTTGTCGTTGTTGCTATAACTTATTAAGCTTTTCTATTGGTCAGGCACTGAGCTGATAAGAGCTTAATTTCTCACACCAACTTCTCTGAACTTTACAAGTATTTTTCCCATGACCAGCCCAAATTCACACAAGTAGTAAAGCGCTAAAACAGGGGTGAACCTCAGCATTCTGGTTCCTCATCCTACAACAATCACCCTGACCTTTAATTATCTTTCATAATAGCCCTGGAGGTTAATAATGGTTCAGAAAGACACCCCCATTCAGTGAGCACTCACTGCCCGTGACTTCACAACTATGAATAGAGGGAGGAAGATGTCTACAGGGCAGTTCTCTGTTATGTCATCTACTGTCATTGAGACTGTACATATGGCTACAGTGATGGTGGCAGTGAGTCTCTCAAGGGAGACCAGCCAGGATATGTTGATTGATGTTGGTTGTAGGTGCAGCAATAGAGAGTGAAGCTCACCAAGACACTAACCCCTCATTTTCCAAAGAAACAGAGGGGTACATCCTCCCAGGGAAGCCTGCCACCCAGCTAGCTCACTCCAGTTACTTAATTCAAACATTATACAAAATTAATTAGGGATGGGAACTGAACTCCTTATGTGTTTGGTTGTGTGCCCTAGCCCTAAATGGCTGAGTCCTCTCTCCAGCCATAGCATGGCTTTGGTCCAGCATTTGAAATCATTAAGAGTATAGATTGGCCCAATTAGTAGCCTCTTTTTAAATTTAGGCCTGCTCTAGCTTGACTTCTCTCATAGAGGATTTGTAATGCCACCACACTGTAACCAGAGTACTTATAGCCACCTTCATTTTGATAATTTAAAGCAATGAAGACAATTTAAAGCAATTATTATTATTTATTGCGACAGGGATTTTTTTTTATGTGTGTATAGACCAGGCTGACCTGGATTTGCTCTGCAGATTAGGCTGGTCTCCGACTCACAGGGAACCTATCTGCCCCTGCCTTAGGCTCCCAAGTGAGGCCTGGATTTATTTATTCATTATCTATGTACCCTTGAAAGCACTGAAATCCGTTTCCATTTTTTCTCTCTTCTTTAGAGATTAATATCTTTGATAACTTAAAGCAGTTTAAAAACAATTATTATTATGTATGAAGACAGGGTTTTTCTGTATAGCCCAGGTCAGCTTGGATTTGTTCTGTAGATTAGGCTGCCCTCAAACTCACAAGGAACCTATCTGTCCTTGCCTTTATCTCCCAAGTATTAAGATCAAAAGCTTGGGTTTATTTATCTATGTAGCCTTCAAAACACTCATATCAATTCTCATGTCTTTCTCCCTTCTTTGGAAATTAATATCCCTGTGGGTAAATATATTTATATCCCCTTTATCTTTGTGCAAATTTACTTAATATTCTTCTCTCTTTAATATTCAATTGAATTTAAATTCCCTTTCATTTATTGTATAATTATAGTGCTAGGTTGAGTTGTAATCAGTTCTTTCATAGAAGCCCAGGTTTATAGAGCCTGGTTGCTCATAGCAATGTGACATTCATTTTCAAGTTAGCTCTCCCAAGCTGCCATTAGCTCTCCCATGGGAGCCCCATGGTCTAAGGATACAGGCTGGCTGTTCAGAGTAGCCTGAAATTCTACCCCATGTTAGCTCTCATGACCATAGTTTTGGTTTTTTGTTGGATAAAAACAAAACAACTCTGCCCTAACTTAACTCTGGGTCCCCACATTGATCAGCAGAACATACCTTTCCTAGAGGCAAAATGGTTTTTGGCAATGGAAAAGCATTATTTTTAATTTGAAATTATACTAGCTCCATTGGTAGAGCATGAAACTCTTAGTCTCAGGGTTATGGGTTCAAGACCCACATTAGACACAATCAGTTGTAGAAAATATTTAATCTCAATCAGGAATTTTTGCCTGGCCTTTGATCATTCAGTTCCTGGATAAAAGACACACAACTTTTATTATTATAATAAGCCTTAGTCAGCATTAGGCCTGGGCAGATATCTACCTTCTGTGCTATTTGAATCTATTTCCCTATCAATAATCCCATTTTATAATTAATTTGCCATGTTCCATCTGGGCAGCTCTTACCTCCAATTGGCTAGCCCTCATGGCTATATTTTTATGATTCACCTACCCCATAGTGGCTTCCTCCTCTCTCTATCTTCTTCTCGCCTCATGGTTCTCCTCAGACCCCAAGCCCAGTGAACCACAAACCCCACCCGTGTCTGTTCTGCCCAGCTTTTGGCAGTTGGCATCTTTATTTAACCAATAGTTTTAACTTAAGGAGCAAGGTTATTACAATACATAGCAAAAGACCAAACATCAACAAGGATGCAACCGGCCAGTTCCCTGGCAGATGGCAGAGGAGGGGTCCGGCCCACCTTATCCTCAGCTAGTGTTTGCTGACAGCTAACTGACCAAGTGCCACAGAGATTGCAGATGTTACTCTCTTTTAATTTCCACAGCACATTGTAAGGCAGGCAAAATCACAGAACTCACTTTATCAGTGAAGAAGCTGAGGCTCAGAGAGATTAGAATCAGAAGCTCTCACCTGTGGCTAAAGGTTTAGTGGACACAGTCTGTTCCCTTGGGCTCTAGGTAGCTAGCTGCCTCCACTAGTAAGCTCTAAGCCTGTGCTCGGAGATCCCAGGACCAGAGCTTCCAAGCTAATCAGTAATCTTCAGAAGGCACCCAGGCTATCCCAGTAGACTCGAGATCTGCTTGCTGGACCAGGTGTCTGCACTTCAGACGGCCAGGCTGATTCCATGACTGGCTTCACATTGGCAGTTAAGAAGCCTAGGTTTAATCTCTGTTTCCAAGAACAGACAATTCCAGGCAAGTCTAGGCCTCAGAAGCTGCCCCACCACTGGCCTGAGGCAAGGACAATGGGTCAGCAGCAGTTTCCAGACCTCCCCCAGCAAGTTTCCAGCCCCCACACCCTGGTAATGGAATATCTGTAGAGATGGACCCAACAGATTAACATAGAATTCCCTAATGTGCTTTAAATCAGGTCTGCAAGCTCTCTCTTGGGTGTCTCTCTGTTCTGGTAATGGGAGACTCCAGCATGCTGGACTTCTGCAGAATAAAACACTCTTGGCGTTTACATACTATTTGAGTCTGGGGTGAGTCTGGGGTGAGCCTGGGGCAAGCCTGGGGTATCATTCTTCGGCAATTCATGGACCCTTACACACTAAGTCTGTGGGCAGTGCTCTGCTGAGCCACAAGTAGGAACTTGAGGAGCCTATGCTCCTGACTGTCTCCATGGCACATGAGCAATCGTCTCAAGTAGGCAGTCTGAATAACTCAAGCTTGGGATAACCACTGAGGTTATCCCTTCCAGCAACAGGATTCAGTGGCCCTTCCCTTTTCCCCCCTCACTATAGCCCTCGGGAACTTACCCCAGTCCTAAGGACCATCAATCCTCCTTTGGGATTGCTTGGAGACTAAAAAGAGCTGGCACAACTTAGCACATCACAGTGGATCCCAGCTTTATTGATGGCAAGTTTCTGAGAATGAAATTCTGGGAGCTCTCCCTTGTTAACACCAGCGAGTCATCTTATGTCTCCCCTTGCTCCATCATTTATCCTAAGGGCCTCTGCTGATCCAATTTGCTAAATGTTAGCTCTGGCAGAGGCAGAGATCAGAGGTGGGGACAGAGGACCCAGGAGGCAAAGGGCCAGGATGCTACTCTCCAATCTATTCCTCATCATTAAGAGAATGAGAAAAATAAATCATAGAATAAGATCATATAGAGGAACCCAGGCAGGCCAGCCAGTCAGGAAATAAGAGGTTCATTCATGCTTAACCCATAAATGACTGAAGGACGAAGTCAAGTGCATCCTTCAAGACTTGAGAGAGGTACCACTCCCAAGGAAGCCATCCCTGGGACACACAGCTATGCATCCACCTTCTCTCCTAAGAAGCAGCAGCCCTGGGTTCCTCTTTACCCACCACTTTTCCAACCTACGCCCACCCTAACTGGTCATAGGGAACGTCCAAGACAGCACAGAGAGAAGTGGTGCTGAGTTCCTGCTGGGACAGAGCACAGGCAAAGAACACAGGCTCAGTAACGAGGCATCCTGGATTAGAATCCTGGCTCTGCTGTATCCTGGCACAGCCCTCCCACAGAACAGCCACATTAATAATCTAAAGCAGTGGTTCTCAGCCTGCAGGTTTGACCCCCTTAGGGCTGCATATCAGATATTTACATTCCGATTCACAACTATAACAAAGTTAACAGTTATGAAGTAGTAGCTAAATAACTCTATGGTGGTGGTGGTGGTGGTGATGGTGGGGTGTCGCCACAACATGAGAAACTGAATTACAGGGTAGAAGAATTAGGAATTAATTAGATCCCTGGAACCCATGTTAAGATAGGAAGAGAGAATAGACTTCATAAAGTTATCCTCTGACTTCAACATGCACATTGTAGCACACATGCCTCCCCCCACAATCATGCGCACATAGGTACGCATACGCTTACACACATACACATGTACAATAATTACAAGTCTTTTTTTAAAGAACTGTGTTAGAAGGCAGGTTGGGATGTGCACGTGGGAGCATGGGGATGCCAGAGGGCAACCTTGTGTTGTGTTGTTTCTCTGCTTTTGCCCATCTTGACTTTTAAGACTAAGCCTCTCTCTCAATGGCTTAGGGCTCACCAATTAAGCTAGGCTGACTGGCCAGCAAGCCCCTAAAGATCCTCTTGTCTCTGTCTCACCAGCAACGTGATTAAAAGCATGCACCATCCTGCCCTGGTACATCCTGGGAACTGAACTCAGATCTTTGTGCCTATGTGGCAAGTACTTTACCAATTGAGTTACCTCCCCAGCCCCAGTTGCCAGCTTTTAAACCAGGAACGGTTTGCCACTAGAATCTAAACTTGTCACAGTGTGATGGTCCTGCCATCCAAGGGCTTATTCCACTAACAGAGGGAATTATCATGAGGCCTACAGAAGGAAGGTTTGGCTTTTGGGGGGACATCTTCCAATCCAGCCATGGTTCCTTTTTCCTGTCCTGCTCCTTCTTGTAGTCCAGGGTTTCCCAAGCTAAAGGATCCTTTTTATGATCCAGTCTACTTAGGTTTTAGATTAGGAAAGAGAAAATGCCAGGGTGGGTGGGGAATTAGCTCAAGGGTCGAGGAGTGAGTTAACGTCACGCCTGTGGCAGATTCTAGGTTGTTAATTTCCAGAGTCATTGATTCTGGAATGAACATCTCACCAACCCCACTATCCACAAAGGCCCCAGTCACTTGGCTGTCTATAGGACTGAGTGGGGCCCAGGGGAAAGCCAGTGTGGCCAAGATGGAGACGGGCAAAAGTAAATGTGGAGCACAGAAATACAAGGGTTATGCCCCCAGGAAGTGTAGAGTCTGACACAACTCCAGTCCATGGTGTGCACATGTGGATATAGGCTCCAGACTATACCCAATCTCAGAGTCTCTCCTCAGAGTGTAGGATGGGAGTCCAGAGCCAGCCAGCCAGCCTGCCTGTTAAGGCAGAATTGCTGTGAGAGCCCCAGATCTTGGAAGAGAGAGCTGGTGTGACAGAATCTGATCCCTCAAGTGGATCTGTAAGGGTTATGCATTGTATGCCATTGAAAGGCTGTAATTCAGTTCCCCAGACAGTACATAAGAGTTTAAGGACCCAGTAAAGTAATCTGACAGATTCATGTGTACCTAGGACTTAGTTCTAAGTTGGAAACACATCACAAAACCAACCTATATGTACAGGATGGTCTCACTTGTACATAATACACAATATATCCCAATCAAGTATATCCCAACCATTACCCAGATGAGAAATAGGTTTGTGTGGAAGCACAGGGCAGAACAAATAACTTTCGCTCATTTCTAGGTTACACTCCTGTGTTTGGATGTTTAACTCTGAAACTGTATTAGTTGCACAATGACAATTTTCAATAAGCATTGAGAATTAAAACCAACCAAACACCTCACCAACAATGGACGGGGACATACACACAGGTCTAGTCAAAGATGTCACGGCCCAACACTGGCTAACTTTTCCATAAATGATCATCAGACCTTACGTTTAGACTGTCGGTTAGCTATGAAGACACCTCTGCGCAAGCCAAGTGTTGTGGTGACATTTACGGGCTGGATTTTTAGTGTGAGGAAGGCTGGAGTGTATGGACACCTGACAGGTGACCCCCAGCGGGTGATGCTTTTGGAGGTGGCACTGGAGAGCTCAGGAGGCCTGCCTGGAGCAAGAAGATCTCGGTGGAGGGGAGTTCCTCAGACTACTGTCTCCACCACCAAGAATATTCTTCTGCTTTACTATGGATCCCGGATGGACAGAGTCAGCAGTGAGGCTTGGGACCCTCTGGAACCCTGAGCCGACGCCAGTCTTCCCTGCTTGAGCTGTTTCCTGAAAGCATTTAGCCATGGCTTGCTGTATCTTTGCTAAGATCCACAGTCACCCAATTCCCAAGGTGGTTAGGGACCAATGTTATTAAACATTATATTACATAGCCAGCGAGGTTCCTTTTGCCAGGTGTATGGGGGACATAAGGAACTGATAGTTTATGGCTGCATAGGAAACCGGGTAAAATCTGGGAAAGCGGGGTGAGAAAGTGTCTCTCATTGTGCCCTTAATTTAGATTTATTTTACCGGGTATTGTTTCTTTAATGATAAACTGATCTATAGAATACTCTGGAGAGAAGAGACCCTCACAATGGCTACAGCAATGGTTCTCAACCTGTGGGTACAGACTTCTTGGGGATTGGGGGGGAGCACGTAAAAATGACCCTTTCACGGGGATCACATAGGACCATTGGAAAACACAGATATTTACATTGGATTCATAACAGTAGCAACATTACAGTTATGAAGTAGCAACAAAGTAATTTTATGGTTGGGAGTCATGCAACATGAGGAACTGTAACCAAAGGGTAGCAGCAGCCTTAGGAAGGCTGAGAACCACTCACTGGTCCTCGGGCTCTCCTGACTCCTTTATGTTCAGCCAGAAGAGCCCATCTAGCATCGATCCTACCCATTTTCTCCAAGCACAGGAGCACAGTCCCAGGAGAGATGAACGGTTACCATGGAGACCTTCCATGGAAATATGAGGCTTCAGGTGCCTTGGGAGGCTATGTGGGTTTGAGCCCCCGCTGTCATTCCTGCCTCTGCTCCGGGGACCCAATGCTGCCATCGTGCATGCAAGTCCTCCAGCTCTTCAATCAGCCTGGCCACAAACTTCCCTCCGTCCCTTAGCATGTGGAGGGAGGAGAGGGGCCAGGAAAGGAAAGCATGTGGACCTCCAGCAGACGGAAGCATGCAAACCAGAAACACATGGGCAGCTCAGCGAGCTTCCCCGACCGACTGACTACTGGAATGATTTACAAGAGGCCAAGCCAAGGGTGTTCCCACTGCTCCAGACCCAGAGGGGAGAAAGGAAGGGGCGGGGAGGAGAAGGTCACACCTGCTTGTTCCCTTTCCTCCTTCCTGGGACAGTCATTGTTTACTTGCTGGTCACAGGTGGCCCTGGCTGAGCCTATAAACACCACTGAGAAGCCAGTTGGCTTGGCTGGAGGAGGCCACTTGAGTGAAGGATATGAGGCCACTCTTAATCACCTCCCAGCCAAAACCGATTTCCTGCCTAATTCCCTCAGGTCATTCTTCACACAGCCTCTCAGGGATGGAAACCAACTCACAAGCAGACATGAGACCTACAGTCCAAAGGGCCCTCAGTTATATCTGGGGGGTGGGGATGGGAGTGGGGTGGGGTAAGCTCGCTGGGCTGTAGAGGGAACAAACCTTGTATGCTGGTAGAGAGCTGCAGAACTAATGGTTTTGGTTTCATTCGTTCATTATGGTCTCTACCGTACCTATCATTGATGGCCCCGTTAAGATGAGGAGACAGAGAGCTCCAGACATGGCAGTGCTTGTTTATCCTCCACCAAGGTAGGGCATAGGCATACAGCAGACACCCAAGATGAACGAGAGAAGCAGCCACTGATAAAGGGAAAGGAAGCACACTTCCTACCAGCTCCTCAGAGACAATAGTAGACCTGTATTTTCAGGCCTGCCTTTGAGAACCCTGAAGGTGTGTAACTTAACATTAGCAGTGGTGAGAGTCTTGCCCCCAGCATATATCTTTCCCTGTTGTTATTCCTAGAGTCAGGAGCCATGCAGTGCTCAAAACCCAGACACTTTGTATAGATCCCAGGGTTTTTTTTTTTTTTTTCAAATAAGTAAGTAAAGAAACCGCAGGGGGCTAGAGAGAAGGCTCAGTAGTTAGGAAGAAGTAGTTAGGGCCCTTTGTATTTGCAGAGGACCCAGGTTTCGTTCCCAGCATCCACATGGTGGCCCACAGCCATCTATAACTCTACTTCTAAGGGATCAGATACCTTCCTCCACCTCCCACCAGGCACGCGGTGCTCCTGGCTCAAACCCAGCTGATTTGGTTTAGAGTCAGAAGGGTCACCCTTTTTCCAAGCATCATCTGGTTAGAACTTTATGGTTGATTTTTTGTCTTGAAAGTTATCCTCGCCTTTCTCCCTATATCTTCTGCCTTCCCATTTTCTGCTAGACAGCCTGAACGTCCTTCTGCCACAGAGTGAACAATGCTGAAATTCAGCCTGAGGTCTGATGGCATGTCACCTGTTTGCTATCCCTCACTGCTTTCATTTCTAGGAGCTTGATGGCTCTAGAGAACTGCTTCCAAGTGGTTACCCGACCCCTAGAATGGCAAACATTTGCCAGCTACTGTGCCTTTCAGTACAAGCCAACAAATAGCCCAGGGTCTAGCCACCTGGACCCTGTCTTGGTTTCTCACCCTCCAGGACCACTATTCACCTACCCATAGTGATGGGTGCCAAGCAACTCAGTGGGCCCTGTGTCCCAAGACTACTGAAGCTATTCATGCTAGCTACTCCTCAGCCTGCTCTTCAAACTCATTCACTCTTTCCCTGTACTAGCCCACATGGACCCAACTTCCTGTCTCTTCACACTTCTGTGCTTTCCTACTATGCCCCTCATGATTTGCATACCTCTTTTTACTGTGTCTTGTAGCCTGCCAGTTACCTCGGATAGCTCTTGACTGACGCTAACCTTTCAGCCGTGGCTGTCTCTTGATTTGTTGGCCTTACTCCTAAATAATACAACTCCTATCTTTGTTTGTTTCCAAGATTTCTCTTTGGGTAGTCCAGACTGTCCTAGAGCTCGCTCTGTACACCAGGCTATTCAGGCCTCTAACTCCGAGATTAGCCTGCTTCTGCTTCCTGAGGTTTGGGATTTCAAGTGTGAGTCGCCACCACCCAGCAACAATTTATATGTTAATACAATGATTTTTGTCAGGAAAGGAATACACGTAGATTATCTGGGACTTCCCTGGTATCTCACAAGCTTGGCCTCTTGTTTGCAAGGCCCTACCCTTGGGTTAGCCCTGCATCGTATAGGGGAGAATACCAGCTGTCCCCAGCAGCTTCAGGATATCTTACCTAATTCCCCGGCAGGTGCTGAGTGTGACACTGGACTCGACCACCTCCCTCACAGTTCCATGGTAAAAGCAATGATCCTAGCAAACAGAAAGGAAGCACTCAGTCAAGTGACACTGATGAACATGGCAACGTTAATGTCTCATTGATTGACAAGTGACAGATTCATTCCTTCTCAACCCTGACCTTACAGCTCTTACAACCTGCAAAAATATGCTCCCAAGCTTCTACTTTGTTTGATTCTTCTAGAAACCCAAGACATAGCACAGGGCAGACATCACCGCCCTGCTGAGCAGACAAAAAATGTCGAGGCTCACAGGGACACAAAGATTTGCCAAAGACCTTCCTGCCAGGTTGGAGAACCCAGGATTTTCAAATCTGACATGTCAGCTTCAGGAATAGTCTTCTGATAGAGCCAATCTCTCAATAATGGCACCCCTGTAACTCCCTGTAATGGGCTGAATAGTGTCCTCCTAAAACTCTTATGTCCACCCAGTAGCTAGAATATGATTTCATTTGTAAAGAGGGTTTTGATCACGTAATTAAATTAAGATATGGCCACATGGATTAGAGCAAGTCATAAATCTAATGGTCCATACACTCCCTGGATGAAAAGATACAAAGGACACAAGGGGAGAAGTCACCGGAAGACAGAGGCAAAGCCTGGAGTGATGTAACACAGCCAAGGAGCACTGAGGAATTAGAAAAGGGAGGACTCTTCTTGGAAGCTTACAGAGTGTGTGTGGCCCTTCCAACCATTTGGTTTGGACTTTTAGCCTCCAAAATGGAGACAGAATCTATTTCTCCTGTCTTAAATTCCAAGTTCATGGTGCTTTGTTAGGGCGGCCTCAAGATAAAAACTCAGCTCAAGATGGTCTTCCTTCCCCAAATCCACCTGGGCCCGCCTTCCTGGGTCCCTAGCTCCATGAAACCCGATGTATTCCCTAGTCCGAGTGGCTTACAGGGATGTGGTTCCCCAAACCCAGCCAGATCCCTCCATCTTTATGACCACTGCCAAGCACTACCATAAGCAGGCTCTGGGCAAGGCTTCAGAGACTCAAGGAGAACATGGACGTATATAGCTCCAGTCCCTGGGGTTTATTGTCTTATGAAAGCTAGTCATTAATACTTAGGAAGCTTCGGTGGTTTGAATGGGAACTGCTGGTCCCAACCCAGGCTCCGTTATTTGGACACTTGGTAGTCCTCAGTGATGTCACTCAGGTAGGCCGTACAGCCTTTATAGAGGAAGTAGGTCACTGGAGGACAGGATTGGAGATTGCCTAGCCTTGTCCACCTCTCTAGTTTGCTTGCTGTGCTTCATGATTGGAACGGAACATATGCTCTCTCAGCCTCCTGCTCTGGCTGCCTACTGCCATGACTCTCCCACCATTGTGGATTAACGTTCTGGAATCTTAAACCCAAAAACCTCTACCTTGTGTAAGCTGCTTTCTAGTCATGCTGTTTTGTCTCAATAACAAAAAGCAGTTGATGTAGAAGAGGTCAAAGGCACACAGCTACAGATATTTTTGTAGTACTAGGAATGTTTGATCTCTAGGCTAATCAAAGCAATTAGGAAACAAGCACAGTGCTTCTGAAAGTGCCTGTGTGCTAAGTCAACTGTCGCCCTCTCCAGATGGAGAAAACATTCTTCCCAAAGAGATCGGAATTGATTCGTTGGCTAGAACAGAGAGAGGGTAAAACTGGGAGGAAAGCTGGGCATGGTGGTGTATGCCTTTAACCCCAGCACTCAGGAGGCAGAGGGAGGAGGATCTCTATGAGTTCAAAGCCAGCCTGGTCTATAGAGTGAGTTCCAGGACAGCCAGGACTGCACAGAAAAACCCTGTCTCAAAAAACAAACAAAAACAAAAACAAAAAAAAACTAGGAGTAAAATCAGTTATCTTTAAAGGGCTTCCACAACACCTTGAGGCTAAGCAGCAATCATAAATGCTCAAATTTTCCCTGCATAACAGACAGTCAAAGGATCTCATCCCCAGACTGAGCTGTGCTGTTTCCTTGGGGGTGGGTTCCAGAAGGCAAACCCATTTGGGAGTGGGGAGGCAGTCCACTTCTCTCCCATCTCTAGTCCTGGATACAGCCTGGTAATTAAGCTGAAGCATTTTGGCCCAGCCAGGCCAGCCTTAAATCCAGGCTCCCACATATGTCAACAGTGTACATGACTTCTCTGGTCTTCCGCATTTTTAACCTCCAACCTCATAGGGCCCATGAGAGACCTGCACCCAAAGGACCTAACTAGCCTGCTTCCTAGTGCAGAGAGATGGGTAGCAAACATGAGTGGCTATATTTTCATTAAATTCTTTCACTAGACATATAACATGGCCTCCAAGGACACAACAGCCCACCAAAAAGGCTGACCCAGATCCACTATCTTTACTATATTTTCTATTCTACATCCTGTTGATCTGAGCCATACAGCCATGTCAGGAAGCACAAGCCAAGCCCACCCTCAACCTAGGTTCCTTCTCTGAATCCCAGGTACCCATTCATCTACCAGTGGTCCTCTGGCCAGCAGCACCTGTCATCTACCCATTCTCACTGACACACGGCCAGGAGGGGGAAGAGCAGCAGTCTCCTCTTGGTATCAAAGTCTCCTGGACTTTAACCAAGTCAGATTCATGACTTTACTTTGTGAGCACAGCCTACCTGACGGTGGTAGGAGGCCATCCCCCAGCTCCTAGGGAGGCAGGCAACAGATACACAGCCCAGCTTCTAGCCAAAGGTCTCACTGCCTCCCACCAAATCTAGGACGGCAGGCCACATATGTATGGACCAACTTCCAGCCAAGGGTCCCACTGTTTTTCTAAGGCCAGCCTGTCATGTGGCTTCTCCTTCTGTCCCCAGGCCAGGGGAACTAGAGACAGATCATCAACAACCAAGTTCTGAGTGTGGTCTTTAGAACTCGGGAGTGAGACTACAGACTCCATGCACGGGTCGATGACAGAAAGACTAGTTCTCTCCAGAACAGGGAGCCAGGCCTTCAAGGGTTCTTAGTCAGTGGAATGACTGAGAGTCAAGTGAGCGTTCAGAAATGTAAGTCAAACACTGTTTCAAAATGCCAAGTTCCTTCACAAGTATCAAGGAGTTAGATCCAGAAGTAGCTACAGAGAAGCCTCAGACCTCTCTGCTCTCTGACTAATGGCTGCCGTAGTGCACACCCCCCCCCCCCCCCCCCGCCCTCTGCAATGGTTATGTTCTCCAACTGCCTCATGCTCTTTAATTTACACAGGGCACCAGCACCTGTGACCAAGGTATTTGTCATTTACTCTTAGCAATTGACACTCAGGTCTTTACTCTTTGACAACAGTTACTAATTTTTACTTTAATTCTGAGCATAGCTTCTTCATGAGGCAGATATTACGCCCACAATGTTAAAGGAGAAACTAAAGGCTCATTTAAAGGACCTCAGCTTCTGGACTAAGGGCAGAGGTAAAGAGCTTGAGTGACTGTACTGGCTAGTTTTGTGTGTCAACTTGACACAGGCTGGAGTTATCACAGAGAAGTGAGCTTCAGTTGGGGAAATGCCTCCATGAGATCCAGCTGTGGGGCATTTTCTCAATTAGTGATCAAAGGAGTAGTGCCATCCCTGGGCTGGAAGTCTTGGGTTCTATAAGAGAGCAG
>JADRCD010170904.1:5971-31201 GCA_019843815.1 Montemys delectorum
GTGGTGTACTGAGCTCAGAGTCTTCTGCAGGAGGCTGGCTGTGGTGTCCTGAGCTCAGCGCCTTCTGCAGGAGGCTGCACAGGGTGCTGTTGTTTTTTGTTCTCTCAGCGAGGGCTGCCGGAACCTGGAATATCTGAACCTCTCCTGGTGTGACCAGATCACAAAGGAAGGCATTGAGGCGCTGGTGCGGGGGTGCCGGGGCCTGAAAGCCCTGCTCCTGAGGGGTTGTACACAGGTACAGAGGTCACACATCTGGTCAGCCTGTTTTCCTTGCTGTGGTGGCCGTCTTGGTGCCTGACCCGTTCTCTCACCTGGATTCCATCCTTCTTTTATTCCCTCCATCCACTCAGTTAGAAGACGAAGCTCTGAAACACATTCAGAACCACTGCCACGAGCTCGTGAGCCTCAACCTGCAGTCTTGCTCAGTAAGTATGGATCAGAGCAACGGTGCATGGCCCCACTGCCCACCGCACCTGTGCTCAGCCCCGTTGTCAGGCTGCATATGCCCAAAGTGGTTGGCCTCTGGCCACATCGCCTTGCCCTGACTCCTCATCCTCTATCCTCATTGGAGCTGTGACTCTCTGTAAGGTGAGAGAACAACAATAAAGCAGCATGTTTGGCACAACGCTATTGCCACTGCCCAGGAATTATATAAATCAGCTTTGTTAATTTCTATACCTGCCTTCATGTGTGTGTGTGTGTGTGTGTGTGTGTGTGTGTGTGTGTGTATGAAAGTATATATACACACATATGCACATATATAAAAGACATATATATCACACATATATATGAGAAACAGATGGACAAGGTCTCACTGCATAGCCCAGGCTAGCCTAAATGCAGTTATCATGCTTTTGAGAGCATATTGAAAGCTGGGATTACAGGTGTGGGTCAATATGCCTGGCTCTTAAAAAGAAAAAATCAGGAATGCTGTTACTAATCACCTAGCTGTTAGATCTCAATGTAGTTTCTTTTTAACACGTTGGAGCGGATGGCCCCTCTGGTTCCCCAGTGAGAATGAAAGCCCTGGGCTGGGAAGATAGCAGGTCGGTTAAGTGCTGGCTTTGCAAACATAAGGACTTGAGCTTGATCCACAAGAGCCCGTGACAAAAACTGAGCACTGGGCAAGCAGACACAGGATTCCTCCAACTCACTGGCTGGCCAGCCTACCTGGTACATCTGAGCCAGCAGCTGAATGTGTCTCAAGAAAGGTGGCCAAAGCCTGAAGAATGACAGTTGAGGTTGTACACACACAGACACACACACACACACACATGCATACACACATGCACGTACACACAAGCAACAATGCTGTAAACACAGGGCATGTGCAAGAGAAAGCCAGCACTCTCCTCCAGGCATCAGCCCTCCTCACTGCTGCTGTGTGGCTGTGCAGGTTCGTGGGCTGCATGGTCCAAGGGGAACCTCGATGTCTGGGAAACCCAAGAGAAAGACATTGCACTCAGCTTTAACAAGTGAATCTGGGTCTTCAGAGTGTGTGATGGTGGGAGGGAGAGCGGCACCTTCAGAGCTGGCTTCACAGACCTGCCTGGACTGTCTAAAGGACAGACTTTGTGCCACATGGGATACCACTAGCCAGTGATTAGACTAGCAGGAACCTGCTTGTGCCTGCATGAGGCAGAACGTGAAGAATATTCTGGATCTTCACAGCCTGATTAAATAGAACTCCAAGGAGTTTGTCAGTACCTGCTTTTCCTTTTCTCTAAAGGAAATGTTATAAATATGCATGTAAACACAATATGATTTCTATGATGAGTCCGGTTGCATACCAATGTGTCATTTAACTAGGCACTCTCAAGAGTAGCCTAGTGTTTTCCATGAGTTTATGCACTGCTCCTAAAATAGTCTCTTCTGATGGCGCTCCAGGTAGAATCTTGGCCTTCCATTGCTAATACTAGAATATTCTACAGCTGCGCAGAATCTCCCCCTGCTTGCTTGTTTAGTAGTGCTGGGATTTAATTCAGAGAGAGTCTCATGCACGTCAGGCAGGCACCTACCAACTTGGTGATCACCCAGGCTTGTTGACTCATTATTTGTTACTTTGATTTTAGACACGTCTGTTGGTTTGAGACAGGGTCTCACCACATAGCCTTGGCTAGTCTGGAACTTGCTACCTAGACCAGGCACACTCCAGACTCAACCTGCTTCTGCTTCCCACATGGGAAATGTGCTGAGATCAAAGGCGTACACTTGGCTAGTTTTGTTTTGAGGTAGGGTTTCACTTATGAAGTCCAGGATAGGCTAGGACTTAAAATCCTCCTGTCTCAGCCTTTGAAGTGCCAGGACTACAGGTGAGCGCTGCCACATGCATCCTGCTTGTGTTTTGGATTGGTGTCAGTGTGAAGTGCTCGTAGGCAGCAGAGAGCCAGGTAATTAGGCTCACTCCCCCGGGCTCTACTTCAGCACTGGCCCCTGATCCCTGTGCTCTTCTCCCCAGCGCATCACTGATGATGGTGTGGTACAGATCTGCAGGGGCTGTCATCGGCTACAGGCTCTGTGCCTCTCGGGCTGTAGCAACCTCACGGATGCATCTCTCACAGCCTTGGGCCTGAACTGCCCCAGACTACAGTGCGTATGGCCGCTTTCTGCTCTTTGGCTCCGAGAAGAGTAGGCTGCCAGAGGGGAGGGGTTTGCCAGCTCTCAGGGTGGTGGAGCCAGGAGGTGTTGGGTGGGCTGACGTGTGACATCACCTATGAACACCAGGGGCGATGGGTGTGCAGCACAGCTGACTCCCATGTAGCTTCTTGGTCTGTTTCACGTGTTTGTTCACATTTACCTCATGCTGTTGCGCTCCAGCTTTGGCCATCAGAGTGGTCTGGTGGTGCATAGACTAGTTGAGTGTCTCTGCTAACCCTGTCCCTGGGTGGGTAAACTCAGGGAAGGTCTCAGCTGCTTGTCTGCCATCCTCCTGAATATAGGAAGAAAGGTTGGTTCCCAAGGTAGGGCACTACTGTCCACTGCCCAAACACTAGCTCTGCACACACAGGAGCCTGGTGCAGAGTAGCCAGCTCCCTGTAGGCCCGCGCCACCCTGATTCAACTAAACACATCTGCCTGAGTGGACACCCCCTTTCAGCAGAAACTGAGGCCCAAAGGAAAGTCAGTTTGTCCTGTATCTCATGATGGATAGATAGTGGGGGAAGCAGGAATCTGAACCTGTAGATTCTACTTCACAACCAACAGTCTTAACACAGACTAGACAAAGAGGCAGTAGAGAACATTCTGTTTTCACACTGAATTCTAATGAGAATTAACTCATGTTTTTCATTGCCTACACTTTTAACGTTTCCTAGAGGATAACTAGAGTAGAGTACTTGTCAGTATGCCCGGGGCAAGTTCAATTCCCAGCACCACAAGATAAACATCTCGGATCTCAAGATGAGTTTGTTAGGAAAAGTCTACTTTAATTGTGTTCTAGAACAACAGCGGTGGGTGGGCTCCTGGTGACGAGTCCTTAGGACACTGCTCCATTCCTTTGAACCCGGTACCACTCGCCTGTCCCGAGAGGCCCTGGTTGCAAGACTCAGGACAAGACCAAGAAGTGGCTCAGTGTGCCAGAGCAGAGCAGACCTGAGAATGTGCCCATGCAGTGTTTCTGCTGTTAACTAGGCGCTGTGTGTTTTCTCCCACTTGGCAGAGTTTTGGAGGCTGCCCGATGCTCCCATCTGACCGATGCAGGCTTCACGCTACTAGCTCGGGTAAGCCATCAAGTTTGAGAGAAACCGTGCTGTAGTTCAGTGACTCAGGGTAGCTTGGGGGAATGCAAAGAAAGCAACACCCAGCTTCAGAAGAGATGCCCAGGATGACCCTCACACTCTTCTCAGCTGGCCAGGACTCTGCAGAGATCCTGGCAGGTGTATCCAACTTCTCTCTCGACATAACACTGGCATTTATAAAGTTCACACTTGAGGCCAGCCGTCTACAGAGTGAGTTCTAGGACAGCCAGGGCTATACAGAGAAACTCTGTCTCGAAAAACCAAAAAAAAAAAAAAAAAAAAAAGTTCACACTTAAGAACTGTGCAATTGAGTTACCAAGAAATGTTGGGCCACATTCATAGTTATCCTTGAGTACACGCTGCCTACAAGCTGGATGCCTTCATAGAGTCCAGGCCCCGCCGTCCCTACTTGTCAGCAAGGCTGCGAGGCTTCCCTGGCTAGGGCTGCGCTCTCCCATCTTCTGACTGCCTGTGTTGCCTCTGCACCCTCCGGTCCCCACCTCCTCCAGCGGAGTCTGATCTATGGTGAAGGACCACCCAAGAGGCTGGTGCTGAGAGGGGTGGGTGGCCATGCCCATTGTTCAAACGAAGCTTGGCTCAGCCAGCAGCCTCTCTGAATGGCTGGTTTGGGATGGCCACAGGAACAGGGGCCCACTGCTCAGTGGAACGGGTGGGCTACAGGGCTGCTCTTTGTGTGCCCACATAGCAGAGCGCCTTGTGGACTCTTTCAGAATTGCCACGAGCTGGAGAAGATGGACCTAGAAGAATGTGTCCTGGTGAGTGGCCTCCTGGCAGCCTGAGGGCTGCTGTCACTGCTAGGGGCCTGGCATTGTAGCAAACAGGGGTTAGCACTGCTTCCCAGCACGGTGGTGGGGATCAGGCCCCCATTAGGCCATTTGTAATGGGATCTGCAAGTGCTTGGCAGCTCCACATGCAAGAGCATGCTGTCCATTGCCAAGCATAAGCAGGATTTCCTTCTATTTTACACAAAGCTTGTGAGAGGAATGAACGTACGTGCTGGGTGACAGGGTGACTACAGGAAGGTGTTCTGGGGAACCCCCCATTCACAGCTTATATGTCCCGTCCTGTCCCTAGGCTCCCTCAGGCACCAGAAGCCACACAGCACTGTGCCTCCCTAGTGTGCTTGAGTGAGGTTTTCCTTTGCTGTCTGCTCCCTCGGAGCCCCACTCTCAGGAGAGTCCAGGACTAGGTATGAAGTCCTGGTGCAGAAGCCACACTGACTGACTTGTGTTTCTCCCCAGATCACCGACAGCACTCTCATCCAGCTCTCCATCCACTGTCCCAAGCTGCAAGCCCTGGTGAGTCTGAGCTCCTAGTGAGACTTCAGAATGTCTTTTTTGTTTTGTTTTGTTTTTTTCGAGACAGGGTTTCTCTGTGTAGCCCTGGCTGTCCTGGAGCTCACTCTGTAGACCAGGTTGGCTCTGAACTCAGAAATCCGCCTGCCTCTGCCTCCCAAGGCTGGGATTAAAGGCATGTGCCACCACCGCCCGGCTGAGACTTCAGAATGTCTTAGGAATGAGAGGACCCCTCCTCCCCCTGCCTGCCTCAGCAGATGCCTTGGGGTCCACTTTGTGTAAAGCCACTATCACACTATCACTCTTGCTCTCAGACCTCCTTGCTGGGCTAGCCTGGGCTGTGGGGCATTAGAACATGACTTCTGTTGTAAGGAGGGAGAGAAGCTGGCAGGAACTCAAAACCCCATCGATTCGCATAACTTTACGCTCACATTTTCAGGGAGACGAACACTCCATGTGAAGTCCCATTACCCATGAGCAAAGACTGAGGCTGCCCTGATGAGCTTGCTGCTCATGTTCATTGAGTCCTAGGGGGAAGGGTTCTAGGCCTCTGCACAGGGTAGGGGTCCTGTAAGGACAGGACCCAGAGCCTTTCTTGGCGTTTCTGAGCACCAGGAGACTTCTCTCAATGCAGTTCCATTTTTATACAGGCTGCTTTTAGAAATGGGAGTTAGAGTAAAACTAAACTATGACACCACAACGAGCCAGGTGGTATGAGGTCCACAGCTGTGATCTTGGCTCCTGGGAAGCTGCCACCAAAGACTTCAGGTGTGAACCCAGCCTGGCTGGCATATGGAGACCATATTTAAGGAACAAGATCAAAAAAACCAAAGAGCCCAAAGTAAAAACCACCAAAGATGGTTAACAGAAAGCATCAGGCTTGCAGTGAGACTAACTCAGGGCTGAGGAGAAGAGAAACGGAAGACAACTACCACAGGCTGCAGACTCCATTCACTGTAGTGTCCTGAAGGCTCTCCTGGCTGGGATCGTGGACATTAGCGACCTCATCCTGGCTCAGGAACTTGAATCTTTGTGTAAGGCTTGGGCGAGCAGCACATGCTAAACCCCCCATCAGCCCTTTAGCACCCCTGTAAACTGAGGGCAATCCAGGTGCTGGCTTTATGTGGCAGGTATTTGCAGTACAGTGGGTCCCACGTTGACAAGACAAGCCAGCTCAGTGATTGACAAACTGGCAGGGAGTGACTCCTGGCAGACCCTCTGCAGCCCAGTAGGGCAGAGAAAAGGCAGAATGAGTAGAAAAAAGAGTTTCCCTTCTCTGCTGGAAGTACCTTCCTTAGCTAACCAGCTTGGCTGATCAGGTGGTACACACTTTTGATCCTAGCACTCAGCGGGGTAATGGTAGTAGGGCCTGGCCTACATAGAGTTCCAAAGTACATAGAGACTCTGTCTTTTAAAAAAAATTTCCTTGTACTTTCTTACCTTACCACTGACTTTCAACTAAGTGTCTAGGCACAAATCTCTACTTAAAGCCGGGCAGTGGTGGTGCACTCCTTTAATCCCAGCACTTGGGAGGCGAGGCAGGCAGATTTCTGAGTTCGAGGCCAGCCTGGTCTACAGAGTGAGTTCCAGGACAGTCAGGGCTACACAGAGAAACCCTGTCTCAAAACAAAAACAAAACAAAACAAAACAAAAACCAACCAACCAAGAACAAAAGCAAAGACAAACTATCTACTTAAATATTAAGAAGGCCAAGAGAAGACGGGGCAGCCACCTTACAGCCATGGGACTGAATGAATCACTGGGTGTTTTTTGCTTTGTACATCCCAGGAATGGCTCTAAGGAGCTGATAACAAGGGATGCTGAGACAGGAACAAATCCCAAAGAACCTGTTGTTTCTGTTCAAAGGACCAAGGGGGTGGGTGGCCTATCAAGAAGCCTTCCTGACAGTAATTCCAAACAGAACTGTGCTTCTCCACCCTGCCAGGAAAGGGTGAATGGACAGCTAGGAATTTCACCTTCGCCCAGGAGTGACAACCTGCAACATCCCCTGAGACCACAAGGGAGCCTCGACCTGAGCCTCACAGACCTGAGGCAGGCTGTCTGAAGGAGTCTGAAAACCTACCTCTGCCTCACAGTGACAAGGCACCTGCCCCATAGGCATCAGGCTGCTCAGTATGGGGACTTGATCACTGTATGTAGACTCCAGGGCCCTACTACACAGCAACACAGTACCGCAGGCCTGGTACAAGGAGATGCAATGAAGACGTTGGAACATTCTGGATACAACAGAATACCAAAAGAGATGTTTGGTGGCAGTGTGCAGATGACAAGTCCAGATTAACATGACATTTTACAGTAAAATGTTCCCAGTTGAAATTATGAAGACATAGTAAAACCAACAGAAGGTCATGTCCATGACTAGATACAGTACATAGAACTGTTCAGAAAATTAAAACCAAAAATCAGTGAATGGCTTGAAAGCAGAGTGGAAGACGCAACAACGGAGTGGCCTAGTCTTGGCAAGTGAGCACAGCCTTTAAGAAAGCCAAGGGGGAGATTGGGAGCAGGGACAAAAGATGTGATGACAGTCATAGTGACACAGTTAGAACCAAAACAGGGCTAAAAAGTCCCAAGCTGCTGACATGTTCCTGTAGGTTGAAGCTGATCAGACCTTGGGTAGTTACTCATCATCGACCATCTTCCAACTACCAAAGCCAGTTTCCTCACGAGGGTCCTTGGGCAGACACTAGCAGAGGCCTAGACTCCTCACCTCAGAATCCTGCATGTGGAAATCTCCAGGAAGTGCTGGGGGGGACATTGGTGTGACTCTAAAATCACTACCTTCTGTGGTATTTCTACTACCACAGAAAGCAAGAGAGTGGGCCCTCAGGGTTACGGTGTCGCTGCTGAGTATGTTAAACGAAATACAAGGGGCTGGCGAGATGGCTCAGCAGGTAAGAGCACTGACTGCTCTTCTGAAGGTCCTGAGTTCGGATCCCAGCAACCACATGGTGGCTCACAACCATCTGTAATGAGATCTGACGCCCTCTCCTGGTGTGTCTGAAGAGAGCTACAGTGAATTACCCTGGAGCGAGTGGGGCCAGACTGGAGCGAGCTGGGCCGGCAGAGGTCCTGAGTTCAATTCCCAGCAGCCACACACATGATAGCTCATGGCCATCTGTACAGCTACAATGTAGTCATACACATAAAATAAATAAAAATAAATCTTTAAAAAAAAAAAACGAAATACAAAACACAGGCAACCTGAAAGGATGTGCGAGACAGACATGCACGTCCACATTAACGGTATTATTCCACCGCAGTCCAGGGATGCAACTGAAATGTCTGTCAATAGGCAAACTCAATATGCTGCATATGCAGAGAATGTTGTTGAGACAGAAGGGAATCCTGGTACATGCTTCAACACGGATGAGCTTGAGGACATGATACTAAGTGAAGACAGAGTTGTCAGAAGAAAGCAAAATAAAGCCCAAATTAAAAGGACATAATATGGTAGAGCTTAGTGAACTGAGAACACAAATACCAGTGCAGTATCATAGCAACGCTGGCTGCTGCTTTGGACACATGCCCCAGGCCAGGCTGCTAGTATCAGCAGCAATCGACTGTCACCAGGTCTCTCCAGGCTGAGTGTCCTGTATCTAAAATGGTGTTGGGCTTCCAGGTTGTCTCATTATATATACTCAGATAATGAAGTATTTGAGGTCCAAACTCTAGAAAGAAATTCATCTTATGCCTACTGTGCATCTTTCACAATTGCTACTGCACTGTGTTGACTGTGGCCTGTTCCTATTTATAGTGATAATCAAAATTCTTTAGATTTGGAGAATTTCAAATTTTCACATTATGGTTGCTAAACTTGTAGAAGGTACAACTACATAAATTTGACAACGTAAGTGAAATGAACAAATAACCCATTTGGTATAAAATAACCCAAAAACATCTTAAGAAACTTCATTTAGAATTCCTAAATTACCCCAAATGTCCATGTAGAAACATGTAAAAATGTTATAGAATTTTTGCTAACAAAGAATCAACAAGGTTCTATACTGATAATCTCTCTGGGAGGTGTAACATCATCCCAGGGACTCTGGGATGGAAGGAAAACCCCATGAGCAGGCTCAGTGGAAAGGATATTTGCTGCCAAGTTTGACAATCCTCGTTTGATTCCTGTGCCCCCAGTGGTGGCCTGTCTCCTGCTATACTCTAAGCCTGACATTCTTGTCCCCTAGCCTGGGCTCAAAGTTCATTCTGCGAACCCCAACACCTCAGACATTAGCTCATGGACTAATTCTGCCTGTCAGTCACTCTCAGGCACTGTTCCCTTTTTCTCTTTACAACTTTCATGTTTGTGTGCATTTTGTTTTCACAGTGGGGCAACTGTCCAGTCTGAAGTTATTAAGTAAGCCTGACTATGTAAACCCACCCTAGTACTTCTGTAACCTTAATTACCACTCCCAAGAGGCTAGTGATCTATGGCTAAGGTCAGGGTCTCAATGCCTAGCTACATCGGAGTCATGGATGTTTGCACTTTTCAGTGTGTGTACTGTGTCTGTGCTACGGTACATGCATGTGACTGTGGACGCTCATGGAAGCCAAAGGCATTGGATCCTCCTGTAGCTGGAGTTATCAGTTGTGAGCAGTGTGTGCTTTTAACTGCCGAGCCACCTTTCTAACCCTGTGCATTTTAAACAAGGACAGTAAATCTGGCTTTTCCTATTCACACTTTTACTCAAACTGGGCCATAAAACTGCTCAAGGGAGTAAACTCTGGACTTTTCCCCCCAAACACCTTTCCTTGTTTCTGGTTGGAAAGTTAGCTGTCATGGTCTGGGGCAGCAAACCCAGGACCTTGTCAGTTTCTCCATTTTGTGCTCTGAGAAAACCCCAGACTGTTTCCTATGGTACTGGATGGGGGTGGAGGGAGGATTGAAGACTGGCAAGCTGTCAGTCAGATGAGGTGTCTGTAGTCTCCAGCCCTAACAGCTCTCCATATTTATTCATGGTGACACTTCCTGCACTCATCTCCAGCATGTGCTTTCCAGAGGACATACCACAGCACAGCAGGCAGTTACTCTGGGCGGGCAGTCACCTGAGGAGCCAGCTCTCCCACCTTTTCCTAGCTGGGACTCAGAATGAGGGTCCTGTCAATGCCTTCCCTCCCCAGAGCACAGCAGGCAGTTACTCTGGGCGGGCAGTCACCTGAGGAGCCAGCTCCCCCAGCTTTTCCTAGCTGGGACTCGGAATGAGGGTCCTGTCAATGCCTTTCCTCCCCAGAGCTTGTCCCACTGTGAGCTCGTCACAGATGAAGGGATCCTACACCTGAGCAGCAGCACCTGTGGGCACGAGAGACTCCGGGTACTGGAGCTGGACAACTGCCTTCTTGTCACGGATGCCTCTCTGGAGCACCTGGAGAACTGCCGGGGCTTGGAGCGACTGGAGCTGTATGACTGCCAGCAGGTTACCCGTGCAGGCATCAAGCGCATGCGGGTAGGTGTGAATCCCTCCTAGGCAACTGGGGGATGGATACCCAGAGATCAACATCCAGGCTGGTAGGAGGGCTCAGGATGTAATGGTGCTTGCTACCAAGCCTGTCTTCCTGAGTTCACAGCCAAGAATATGGTACAAAGTAGAATAGAACCAACTCAATGTTGTTTTCTGACCTCCACATACATGCTGTGACATGCACTTATCCTAGCGCACACAATGTACTAAACGCAACAGCCCCTTCTCTAGTCTGGTGTGTTTAAACAAACTGTCTGATTACACAGGTGCCACCTTAGGTTTCTCTAGACACGTACTTAGATCATTGCCACTTGAGAGAAGTGTTTCCAGTTGTCTTTAGAAGGTGCTGGACTTAGGGGCAGGGGCTAGAGGGGATGTAACAGGAACAGTTCTAGCTTACAGCATTCTCCCTGCCTAACATTTACGTAATCAACTGTAAATGGACTAGAGGTTTTCAAAGGTCATACAAGAATCTTAATCCATTTCTTTCCAGGCTCAGCTTCCTCATGTCAAAGTCCATGCCTACTTTGCTCCAGTCACCCCTCCTCCAGCAGTGGCAGGAAGTGGACATCGACTGTGCAGATGCTGTGTCATACTCTGACAGCAGCTGCTTTGGCCACGGGCCCCATCCTCCAGGCTAGACCAGTCTCCTGGCTGTTCCATCATCACCCAATCTCGACTCTCCATGGTGAAAGCATTACAGGTAAAAGACTTCGGCACAGATTACAGTAACTGGTGATGCCACTCACCTTACATATATAAACAAATCCAGGCCTGTGTCAGCCACAGCAAGAGTGGTGTGGTGCAACCTGGAGCCCATTGGAGGTGGGCACCTAGGTATCCGAGCCCCACCTGGCTTTGTCAGCATTCTCCATATGCACCTTCAGTGTTAGCACAACCTGAGCAGAGCAAAAGAGCCTGCTGGTTTTCTACTCGATCCTTACGCCAGTGGCCTAGTGCAATGCATAGCAATCCTATTGATCTGCAGGATTTGGCCACTTTGAAGAGTAAATAGCACCTTTATGAACGTGACTGTGCTGCAAACTCAGAATGGCTGGTAGTTTCATATGTAGAAACGTGTGAAAGGCATGTTAACATACTTCCATAAGACACCAAAGAAACATGGCCTCTAAGCTGGGTGGGGCAGGGTCTTCACCTTTCTGTTTGTGTCAACTTGTCATACCCAACTCTAGGGACCAAAACTAACCCCCTTTGCATTGATCCACTGGAAATCATAAGCTCTGCCGTATGCTACAGCATATAGTGCATTTCTGTTAAAGGAAAAAAAAGCCAATTATGTCCACACTTCTCAAAGAATTTGCGGGAACTTTGAGGAAATCCATAATTAAGGCCTAAGTTATCTATAATCAAGTAAAAATAATGAACAGATGCATGTAGAATGGATGTGTTTTTTTTTTAATTTACTCTGAATTTTTAGAAATCATATCAACTATTTTAAAGCTTGTCAAATGAATGAAGTATTGGCAGCTTTCAGACTTACAAAGCCTCACCATGCTGGTGCTCACTGGAGTCAGATTAGAGCAGCTCTACTTTGCAAAGCCAGCAGGCGCTCCTGTCCCTGGGATTGGAGCAGGATGTTGTCTTTTACGGTGCTGCTGCTCTGTGCCACCGAGACTGCCCACCTTCAACTTTAATAATGGTGGCTGCACCTTCCCAGCAACCATGCCCAACCAGAACTGCAAACACGAGCTTTCTCTGCTCCGGGGACAGCATCTCAGCTGCATCTCAGCTGCATCCTGGGAGGGAAAGCAGAGATGGACACATCCTGGAGACGCCTCAGGTGAATGACTCCTTGTAAGCATTAGCCTACTGGGATATGAAGGGTTTGGCTGCTCCTGATGTGTTGCTGTATTACTATCACAACAGCTACTTACCTGTAGCAGTGTGTGTGGAGGGTGGGGTGTGACTGATGGAGGAGCTGCTAAATATGCACGGCCTACGATTGGTCCAGTGACTCATGAAACCCATTTCTATTAAATACCTGAGACAACTATCTACATTTTTTCTGAGCTAGAATGTGGCTCATTGCAGATGGTGGACTTGATAGAAGAGGCTGATCTGTCTGTCTCCTCTAAGTATGCAGCAGGCATACTTGTCTTGAGTTGCACCACCTTTGTGGAAATTGGGGTGAACATCTTACACCATGCACACTGACTCCATGTGACCTCAGATGACACTAGTGCAAGTTAGATTTGAAATGAGTGACACGTTTACAAAACAGTCAGAAAACATTTATTACACTGAACTGTACATCCTATAACCAAAGTAGCAGAGACTGCTGGTGCTGTGGGTCAGGGACGGCTGCACTTCGTGCTGCTCAGCACAGTCCCAGGTCTGAGGAGCTTGTAAGTACTTTCACCCCAGTTCTAAAACCTGATAAGGAATTCAAAATAGCACACAGCATTAAATGACATTTATTGTTCCATAAATCATGAGATCCAAAAAGGAAAGCTAAATCGACAAGCAAAATTCTAAAACAATTAGGAGATAAATCCACTTCTTTCCCAAGTAAGTGAATGATACAGAAAGCATGTGGTCACACAAAGCAAAAGGGAAGGACGGATGGGAGTGCTCCTTCCTAAAGGGCCTGCAGGCCTACAGCACTGCCAAACCCAAGAGGAGAATATCCAGACAGTTTGTTTTGTGACAAGTAATTAACCCCTAGTATGAATAAAACAAGCTGTTAAAGCCTTTAATCCATTGAAATAGTCTGTCTTCTGGAAGAGATTTCACTTAAAACTTAATTATTCCTACCCACCTGGACAACAAGGGTCAGACAAGCGCATTCACAGCCAGCAGCTGAGCAAATGGGCAGAGATGCTTCATAATTAAAATGGAAAGAAGTTTTTTAAAAACTCAGATATGCCACAGGCCTCATGAGAGGTTTTGAGTGAGGGGAGGTGATGGCAGTGTGCAAGCACGCATGACTCACGGGCACATCTGTTACGGACAAAGCAAGAATGATGCAGAGCCCCCACCAATCACCACACTATCCATGATTGTACTGAAACTCAGTATTGGAGGGGGAAAGGGAAGGTTTATGGTACATTTTAGTGTCTTGTTATGACATCTAGTGTTTCCATAGGTAATTTTGTCTCAGTCAAAAAAAAAAAAAAAAAAAAATCCCTTTACCATTATGAGAAACCAACAATGATACTGTTTCCCGAATTCCATCACCTAGTTCTGACGTCTGGAGAAGGGCTTTAGATGTGTTTAAGAACAGAGCAGGCACAAGACAAGCGAGTATACATCTGGAGTCTCAGCTACTCGGGAGGCTCAAATGGGGGGAATGGGGAGATGAGGAAAGGAAACCACATGAGTTTAAAAGGCAAGAAGGTTTCAAAGGTGAAATCCAGAAATGAAAATGCTAAAACTGGAAGCGAAAGCCAAATGCCCAAGTCTCTGTACCTATTAGGGCTTACACTGATCTCACACAAGGTATGGCTGACAGTGCAGTTTGCTCATCTTCTCAGCTCTTCTCTGGTCTGGCAGGATTCCCTCTGATGTAACACCTTCAGACACGATCACTTCTGAGAAGGTGCTCAGCCTCTTACCTAATACGGCCGTGTCAGCCCAGTACAGAGCAGCTCCCCCAGAGGCACCCCATCTCCTCCCCAGGTCAGCATAAGGGTCAGGCAACAAAAGCCAAACTGGCACAGAAAGGTAAATGCCCACGGTTGAGTTTTACATTCAATTCAAACCGCATACAGTGTGAAAAGCAGCTGCAACTGCTTCTGGGGGTTCTGTCCACTGCTCTGCCAGGGAAGCAGTACTTGTGCCCACCATGGTTAGAAGCTGGGCTGCATGTCACCTGACATGCTCGCTCTCACGAGGATGCTGGGGCTGTGGCAGTGACAATGAGGAGACTTGTCTCTCCTACAGCTCATTAGGAAGGTCATCTTGTGTTTTCAATATGAAACATTTCACAGTAAAATCCAATCCCAAGACTTCTTGGATTCAGTCTTCACACACTTTTAAGCATGACTTTATTTGGTACTGAATAGAGTTCAGTCTGTATAAGGTATCACTTCAAAATTATGTGAATACCATCATTATTTTCAGCTGCAAAAAAAAAGGGGGGGTGTGTGTGTTAAAACTACTAAGCTTAGAAGAGAAACAGTATTAAACCTGACTGCATAGTTCTCGTCCCTCTTCCCTCAGACACATTCCCTGTAACACTGCTTAGGGAGCCCAGTCTGTACCATTTGCCAGCTCTACAGGGCAAGGGCTTAAGAGAGCAGTAGCAGATGCGCTTGTATGCTAGGGCAAAATAGGCCACTGTGTGAGGGCAGAGCTGAGAAAGCCCTGCAGAAAATGTGCAGGCAGCCTGTAGGTTCTGCTGTAGATAGAGTCTCTTTGCTGGAAAACTGAGCCCTTAGAGGCAGATATAGCAAGACCTAATGGCCTCAGAAAGTCGTGAGACTCAGTGAAGGTGTCCATGTGGAACACTAAGGCTGGAGCACTCACTGGCGTCACAGGGCACAAGCTCTGGAGGAAACATGAGCTTTTTGGTTTTTGTTTCTTTTTTTGTTTTTTTTTGTTTTTTTTTTTTTTAATTTTGTAAAATATAAGCTATTACATTTTAAAATTCAAGATGTTTCTTCACGTGAGCAGTGAACCAATTCACTATTGTCCATGTGCAGGTAGCTTGGTGGCCAATCAAGTATAAAGCAAACTGTAATTTCATCAAATCCCTTTGGCCAGCACCTTTCCGGAATCACTGCCATGTGACTCAGGACTCCTTGCTCTTCTGGGGAGGGGGTCTGAGCTGAGACTAGTGGCACTGGTCTTAACCCATGGTCTACCTTTCCTGCTAATAACCTTGTAGTCTGGAGCGCACTTGACCTAGGCTGGATCTCTTCCCACAACTGCTCCCTAATTAGCTCTGTACAGCCTGCCCAGCTTTTAGTCACACTGACATCTGAAGACGTCTAAATGAGTACCTCAAACCCAAGGCTCCTTAGAACGGTACAATTAGCTGCCTGCTTGACATACCAAGTTGACTTGCCTTTTTGATGAGGCAGCCACCGGCCCTGGCAGTTGCAACTACCTCCATCAAACCAGGTGCCAACTGGGCCCTGTCTACGTCCACACACTCTTTTTGCCTCTGATCCCTATGGACTCCCTGCTCCAGTTTTGCTGTCTTGTCATTTGTGTCCACAGTGAGAGTAGAAGGAAACCTCAATCCCATTGTTCCTTTGTTTAAACCATTTCACTCACTTCCCAACCCATCTGAAGTAAGAGCTGATGACCATCGTCACCTGCCATCACAGTGTGCCAGGGCCTGCCTTGCTCCCTGACCCCACTGTGCTCTGCTTACCCTCATGCTGCACGGCATTCTTCCAGGCGTCACAGAAGCCAAGTGCATCCTTCTGCACAGTCCCACTCTGCCCTGGGTTAGCCCCGTGGCCAGCTCTTCCTTTTCCAGACCACCTCCTCAGAAAGCTGTGTGCGACAGCTCTATGCTTACCCCATTCCCATAAGGCCCACACTGTCTTATTCCTGCATGACAGCTAATACCGGTCAATTTCTGTGTCTGTGGCCAATTCTGACTTTTTTCCCCCACTAGAGTGGGATTCCCTGAGCCCTTGTTTCATTCAAGCACCAACAGAGTGCTGTCTTGGACAAAATGCTCCGCAAACATTGGGTAAATGGACTCTGTTTGGTTTCAGGTCATTTATAAAAACCAACCCTTACCATATTGCTTGCTAATTTCTATTACAAGCACTAAAAATACTGTTCGTCTATGTTCCAACCTCTTAAAATTTGCAAAGATATCCTTTTCAAGAATATGCACATACATGAGAGCTTCTAATCAGGGCACAGTGTCCTTCATGATCACAACACACCAAGGCGCACACACACGAAAAGTACCTTTTACTGTGGAGAATAAAAAACAAGTCTCATCTTGAAAGTTCTGAACCATCTAGAAGGGTAAAGCAGACGTGTGAGTATAATTACGATCTACCAGTCAATCTATGCATCTTTCTTACACAGTACACAATCCTAGTCATTCCTCATGGCAGTATGAGACAGTAAAAGTTTCCACCTGTTATTTGTGAGCCACCAAGGAACATGTTGTGCCAGGTCCTGTGAATACTGACTTAAAGATTATACAGGGTGTTTCCTACTATTACTGCTGTCAGTGAACATTGCTTGAACACAGGTGTGTTGTACTTCTAATAGTAAATGGTTTACAGAGGCTGCTCTTCCACCAGTGTGCAATAGGAGAACTGGTCTAATGCCTCACCTCACACACAAACCTGAGAGCTCCACGAAGTGTCTGAGCTCAAAAAAGCTCAGCCCCCTTGCCCTGACTGTGTTCCTTCTGCCACTAGGATACAGTTCTGATCCCACCTGTTTAAAAATGACTATTGCAAAGAGGCTAGCAGCACCGCTCACATTCCGACACTATATGAGTGCCCGTGTGGCAGAGGGGGACTACTGCCTGTCTGACTTACCTGGTCACTAACAAGAATGTGGATACCAGTGGGGCCCTGTCTGTAAACCTGGTTAATTTGGTGGAAAGGAATATTAAACACGGAAGCAAGTTTTCGAGCAACTTCTGAGGCAACCATTTCTTCCAAGTAGATTGCATGATAAACTGTAAAAAAGAAAAATAGCATTTTAACAATACCATTTGACGTTTTAAACTTGATCTATACAGTCTATCTTTTCAAAGTGCCAAAAAAATAAAATACAAATTTAGAAACAGGGACAAGGTAACATTTCTTTGCCCCTTTAAATTCTCTACCCACCTATTTGAAGTATAAGAACACGTTATTTATGCTCATGTATAATAAATACTAACCCTGTATAAAACTATAGGACTTTCATTTTTCTATCACAGTTTCACATACTGAGGAGTAAAGGAAAAGCACCAGGGATCAGAGTAATCAGGTAATGGATTGGGGCAAAGGATGAAGAAATGTACATGGGTTACAATGTCCTATTGCAGACACAAGGGGAGAACAAGCTTTTAAAAAAAGTGTGTTTCTAATTGTGCATAAAAAACTCTACAAGGAGTCTAAACCAGTAATCTTCCAAATGAGGATATAAGACTAAAAATTATCTGTGTCATCTCCAATATACACACAAAATTAAAAGAAACGGAGACAGCACCCTATGAGAAGTAGGAATCCAGAAGATGAAGTTTGCTTCTTCCTCAGGAAGCCTCGGCCTTTTAGCTCTGCTGGAGCCCTGAACAGAGCAGCACCCTGAGGCTGTGGATCAGTGTTAGTCAACTGCGTCCTGGTCAAACTGACTCAAACCGGCCATGGGCCTAAGCAGGGAAGTGAGTGGTGCCAAGCATAGGAACATTTAGAAAAGCTTAGAATGAGAACTCAAAACTGAAGGCAGCGCTAAGGATCACCATATCAATGTTTGGGGACACATTCCTGCCCTCTGGTTCTTTTAATAAAGTGGACACAAGTTTTTGTATATAGGAACAGGGCCAAAGCTATTGTTCACATGCTCTCTGTGGCTTCTTCAAGGCTGAGATAAAGTTCAGTGCAGAAAAGCCTGTGTTTGAGGTGTTACTACCTGGTCTTCAGCTCACTAAATCTGAATGGTCAAGGATAAAATAAAGGTCTCCCATGTCTCCACTTAACTCCCCCACAACACTCGTCTCTGAGACTACACTCCTGGCAAAATGTGAGTGACGTGTATGATACAGAGAGCTCCTTTAAGAATCTTACGTCCTTGGTCTTAAAAGCAACAGCTGTGACTACTGCTCTTCCGTTCATTTAAAGAAATCCAAGCCACGAGGCATTCCTCAGAGCTCCACTCCTGTCAGGTACCTCTTAGAGTACCCTAAGACGTTTCCCTGAAGTGAATGTCACCATCATTCGGCTTCAGGATGTGGAAGAGGGGGCATTACCATAACCACACAAGTGAGAACCTCGGCACTTTGGAGGATGAAGTAGGAGAATGGCAGCACTGAGGCCAGTTTAGACTACCTAGTAAGACCTGGTCCCAACCTCTCACTCTCCCAAAGTGTTTCTAATCAAAGGAGGGAGGAAAAAGGAGACAAGAGAGGCCAGAGCGCTTCATACCGTCCAACTGAGATAAATGTGCAAGGCAAAGAAGCCCTCCTTAGTTAGAAGATAAACTATACAGCTTGTGCTAACTCGGACCAGAGGCACAGCTCCCATCATCCTGCCTGCATGGAACACAATGGATGCTCACCCCAGGCGGGTCTACACCGGGGGGAAGACTGCTACATGGACTTGTCTTTGTTCATGTGTGGAACAGGAATTGTGTCCCCCCCCCATCCCCATTTAGTTAGTGAAATGGAGGGGGGGGACGACGACCAAAAAACCAAAACCAAACCAACAACCTCTTTCCCCAGCAAGCTGCCAATGTGACATTCATCCAGAAAGGCCGCAATGTGTCCAAGCTATGGATGTAAGTCCATAGAGATCCACAGCATGCATCGCTATAGACAAAGAAGGTTCGAGTTCCCTCCTTTCCCAGGACTTGGCCCTACAGCTGCTCCTGTCAGCTTGGCAGTCCTGCACTCAAGTCAGACAGTCTGAGGGAGTACAGGAAGGAAGTGCCCTCAATACCCACCGCAGGGTGTCCCACCGCCACTTTCACCTCCACTGCCTGCAGCTTGTGGCTGCCCTTGCAGCACAGAGCTGCTCTGCTGCTCCTGGCAGACATAGATGGTTAAGCGGGGCCTAACCGACCTGTAATCAGAAGATGCCATCAATGAGACTGTGAGGGTAAGCTGCCTCAGCACATACAATCAACAACTACAGGAATCTACGGTCTAGTTTTCCTTGTGAGAACTTTACAGTGTTATTTCATTATGCAAAATAATTTTATAATAAAAATATAAAAACCACACACCTCACACCAACTATCACAGGTCCAGACTCTAAACCATTGAGATGGTCTGTCAGATGCTGGTAAATTTAAGTTTTAAGATTGATTAAGCAATTTGAAATCAGTAAGGCTGGAGTTTACTCAGGTCTCAGCACACGAGTCTAGAGACAGTAATGGCAGCAGTGGGTCTCAAAGCCAGCACAGTCACAGTTCTAGCATTCTAATGGACAGTTACAAGTTCACATTTAATAACTGCTTAACAATAATCATGACCTTGAAAACCATAGATTCTGTAGAGCTCACCTAAATTAGAAGTTTTGTTTTCTTGGCAACAAACCCAGTCGTCTTCAAGAACTCAGTCCTGCCCATGTGCATTGCTACCAGTCTTAGTCTACCTCTGCCCTCATCAGTGCCTGCCCTGAAGGTGTACACAAAACAGTCTTCTCGTGAGCACAATGCTGCCGATGCTCGGTGGCGCACACAGGCACACGCCAACCTAGCGTGGAAACACATTCTGCCCACCAAATCCCCCACACAGAGAAAAGGCCACTTTCAGCTCACGCAAAACAGTCTGTAGTATTTTACCTTGACTTCAGGGAATTATAGAGCCGAATTCCATCGGCTGCACCACAGATCTGAACTAAATCCTCCTTTGTCAGCTTTAATAAGTCGGCACCTGGAAAACAGCAGCGATCCTCAAATAAGCAAGCGAGGGACGGGCAGAGCTGCTGCTTCACAGCAGGCTTCTCCACGCGCTTCTGTCCTTCTGCCCAGCCAACAGGTGTCCTGGAGTACACACCCACGATTAACACAGGGACACACACCTGTCCCTTAGAGAAACTGGTTACCTGCTGTGGTAACCAAGTGCCAGAAGCTGATAAATCAGCGACCATGGCCAGAGGGCCCGTCTGCTTCCAATACAAGGCTCCTACACTGCCTTTCTTTCCTTGTTGCTGGGCTGTGGATAACCATGTTTCTGACTCCCCCTAAAGCCCTGATCCGTCTGCTTCCAATACAAGGCTCCTACACTGCCTTTCTTTCCTTGTTGCTGGGCTGTGGATAACCATGTTTCTGACTCCCCCTAAAGCCCTGATGTTGCTTTTCTTCTTTTTTAAAACATATATGGAATGCTGACATCTGGGGAACTTGCCCAAAGTCACCAGTGAGTGAGAAGCAAAGTAGAGAGCGGGGTCTCATTACAGCACAGTGTGCAATATCAAGTTAGCCACTGCAAAGTCCATCACTACAGCCTGTTCTAATGAGAGCTCAGCAGAAGATCACTCTGTTCCTTCAGATTGCTTCCGTAAGTACTTGGTGTCTAGGATTTGCCTGAAAAGCATCAAAAAGGGCAGGGTGGAGAAGTGGATACAAGACTGAACAAGCACTGGACAGCAGGGAAGTTGGGGTAGTCAGAGGAAGTCTTTCATGTACTCAATACTTCTATATTCGGAGATGTATACAAAATCTTTTTACTCTTCTAATATTAGTCAAGGCCCATACTCCCAGAATTAAGGTATGTCTTCATAGAATAAACATCTACTCCTATATGTACCAAGATAATGGGGTTGCTTCATTTACTCACTCTCTTATTTGCTTTGTTTCATAGGCTCAAATGAAAGAGCCTGACAGAGTCCTAGCTTATAAAGAAATGAAAACCAGAGAAGCCCAATTCCCATGAGACGTGAACCCATATGGAGTCACTCTTGGAGTGAAATAGCAGAGAAAGAGGTTCTCTGTCTACTAGGGTCACACAGCTCTGAAGCGGGGCTCCCAGTTGTGACATCCATAACTCATGAAGAGATGTATCCCAGCTGGTGACAATAAATCCCAGCCCTGACACATGACTGACCACCTAAGAGATCTCACTGTCTGTCAGTCTCTTAAGTGTTGTGGCTCAGGTAATGTGCCAAAGAGCAGCTCAGCATGACCCTCCAAAGGAAGCCCCCAGGATAAGGAAAATGCAGAATGCCAAGCCCCGGGATCACTGTGTACAACGAAAAGTCTTACAGCTCCACAGAACATGCAGTAACATGCAAGTCCCAGATATCAAAGGCTCTGTCTGGTCTTCATCCACTTGCTGTGTATAAGGGCTCAGGAAACTCATCTCTCATACTGAATTCTATAATTTCTAGCTTTTCACACATTGAAGGCTTTATTTAATCACATGAAAATGTGGATCCCAACGAGCAAATTATTTCTACATGGAATTTTAATTTTAGAGTTCAAGAGCTATATGATGAATAAGTACCCAGTGTACAAACAATATAATAAATGACATAATAAAAACATTACTATTTGTAAAACCAGGCTTTCCTCTGGGCTTGTGCACAGGTATGTCTGCCCTCTGAGACTGTTTCAACGGCTCCCCCATATACAAGCAAAAGGAATGCTAGCTGGCAAGTCTCTGTGGCCCAGCGTTCCTCAGAATGTTTGGTCAGGACTCATTAGCAAAAGTACAAGGACTGCCCTTGCTTCGCGCATATGCTCTCCTGTACGCCCCACTACCTGGGGCGATGCTGCTTGACACCTAAAGTCCCACCAGAACATTCCTTAGTTTCCTGTGCAGAAGAAGAGCAGGTTGCCTACCACACCCATACTTGAGATCATTGCTCTATGTGAAAAGGTTCAAGCCACAGGACACAGGGCAGTCTTATGGGTCACATACTATAGGACTTCATTTGTTTAACAGTCTCAGAATGACCAATCATAGGCAGGGCAGTTCACTGTGTGTAGCAAAGGGGTGAGGAGAAGAATGACGTTAGTACGAGGCAGTAAGACAGACAGTGCCTGTGTAGACAGACACCCTACATGTATGGGTGTCTTAACCACAGTGGTAGATGCATAGAGCTACAGTCACTGCACAGTAACAGACTTACATCCATGAGATTAGTGCTGACTTCTGCTTAAACATTATACTACAGTTTGTGAGAAACTGAGAGAATGTGTGCTGAATCATCTCCCAACTGTCTTTCCAGTTTATCATTACGCAGTATATTACCCCAAAGTAAGTTAGCATTGGGGCTGGAGAGATGGCTCACCAGTTAAGAGCACATGCTGCTCTTGCAGAAGAACTAAGGTCAGGCCCTAGCACCCATGCTGGGGAACTCATACCACTAATTCCAGCTACCAGGTATCTGACACTTCTGGCTTCTGTGGGCACCTACATTCACATGCATATACCCCGAGACAGGCACATACATAATTTTAAAGGAATAAAGATAAGTAGAATGAAAATACCACACAGAACTAAGTACTGTCACAATGAGTGGAATTTTCTGGTTTGGAAGAATTTAACAGGGTGTTACAACTGAGGAAAACTGAGAGACAATATATTTTTTCTTGTCAGTAATAAATTTATCTAAAATTATTTCAAAAGTTTCAAAATTCTTAGTTAACAAAAGCAGGAAAACATAAAAATAAAATATTCTCATGCATGCACACATACATACATACCTGAAAAATTAGAGAACAGTCTTGTGTAGGAAGAGAACCTGTTTTTGAGCAGCCATTGCTGTGTTTCCTGGGTTGTAGCTGAAGGCTGAATTTGCTATTTAAAAAAAAAAAAAAAAAAAAAAAAAAAAGAGCATAGATAAAACTGTTCAAAGCTTTTAAAAAGTCATTGGCATGTCATGAAAAACATTTAAGCAAAACTCAAAAGGCTTCAAAACCTGAAGTCAGAGCACAGCTTCTGCTGACTGAGCACCCACATAATTTGGTTAGAATCCTTCTATTTGATGGCTTTAAGGAGAGATACTTACTTCTGTAGATGCTTGTGCAGCTCCATCTCCCTGGTGATTTGGGGATGAAGAATTGCTGCAGAAAGGAAAAGGAGGGAATGGCTTACTTTCTTTTTAAGTTAAGAAATTAAGGGCTATCTATTGCACAGGCAGTTTGAGATAGGACAACAACGTAGAAAGAGCTGTGTAAGCTTGCAACAAGAATGCAACACAGTAGGGAGAGTCGGAGGACAGGATGCAGGCACAACAGCAGCACCGCCATGCTCGAGGTCAGCACTTGGAAGTGTTCCCTTGAGTCTTTATATGGGTGCCAGGAAAATGGGGATGACGGTATGCATTCATTTTAGTTAGGAAAATATGTGAAATCATGTAAGAAAAACAGCTAAAAATAACCATAAAACATTCTAAGAAAACTTAGGCTCTAAGAAACAGTGGTCCTAACTAAACCTTCCTCATTAGTTAATATATCTGCCATGAGTATAGGAAGGGACAACCGTGCAGGTCAAAGGTACAAGGACAAGTGCAGACGACTGCACCGAGAACATGCGCCTCCCTACTGCTGAGCAGGGTTCCTTTCTCAGCACTGCTCCCCATGTCCTAAACCTTCCATTATTCTCCACTCACCACATCTTAAGCTCCTTCCAACAGAAATTTGTCTGGTTTTCTATATATCTCAGCAAGTGGGAGCATGCTGGAAACACAGTGGGTTCTCAGGAAACATCTAGACAACTGAGGTCATCTCTAAGATCACAGCCATTTGCTCACATACCCAGAAAGGAAACACAAGAGACTTCTTGCATGTTACACACTGGCTCTCTGGTCCCCCTGGTCCATGAGAATTTTTCTACTTGTAGATATAACCACTATGTGCAAACAGGCTCCTGACTAGTTTTCCCATCTCCATTGAAGGAAAGTGAAATTTTGTAGTTTTTTCTTACTTACCAGATCCTGTCAACAAAAGACCTACATAGAGAACTTTCCCCTGCCATCTCAAGCTTTCTTAATTTTTCTGTCCCCTAAGAAATGTCCTAAAAGCAGCCAACTCCAGCAAGACTTTAGGAGCCAAAGGCTTATAAAGACCTTGGGCCTATGCAGCTCCCATTCTGAACTCTCATCTATGAAAGCCAGATAACACATTTAAGGAAATCCAGAGGTCTTGATTCGAAAGCCACTATAGTCTTTAAAACACAAAAAAACAAAGGTCTTTCCTTTAAATCTTAAAATACTCAACTAAAGCTGTATTTGCTGAGTGGGTTAAGAAACAGTACAAAAAAATAACCTGTGTCATGTGGTAACCCAAAGCCCACTGTGCTTTGTAATCATGTAATCTTAATATATTCATATCAGAACCTCCCATCAACCACTCACCCTGGGGTCCTTAACTGAACTCTGTTAATGCTTTCTTAAATTTCTCAAAGACAGTTCCTTGGCTCTGTCTCAAAAACTCTTCTTCCCCCTTTGTCAGCTAGGGTCTTGTTATGGCCCCGAGGCTGGCCTCAAACTGGAACGCTTCCTGATTGAGTACCTGAAGAAAATGCTTCTCTGCAGTTACTGTCATTGTCAACAGGAGACACAGACTAGGTACACAGGGCTGTCAGGTGAAGAAGCTCTGACCTGAGCATGCGCTATTTCCTAGCACCTGACACAGACACACATGCAGGCTGCATGGAGAGGGATGTGAAGGAGCAATGGTCAGGTCCAAGCACAGGGCCACACAAACCAGGTACCTGTCTGGGACGCTGCATGTGCTCTGCTGTGAGGAGGTGAAAGTGGGCGCTGGGGAAGGGCTGTTATTCACATAGGCTGTAGGGGTGTCAGGCCATGGAGAACACTAAGGATAGAAACAGAAATGAGTTAACAACATGCCTTTAAAATGTGTGGAAGAAGCACTTTTGTAACCTGGTCTCTAACTGTCCCCATACAAAACACAAGATGCTTGGTGCCTATCAAATGTCTCAAATTCACCCTGTGCGGCAAAAGCCGCTCATTTAGCTATCCTGAGTGACGATAGCAGCAACATTTATAGACACTTGTTTTTGGAAAGCTTACATGCATGCACACGCACACATGCACGAAGACAGACAGACAGACAGACAGACAGACAGACA
>JADRCD010170906.1:0-16560 GCA_019843815.1 Montemys delectorum
CACACACACTCACATCAGTTATTCTTTTTTGTTTGTTTCTTTTGTTTTTTACTTTTTTATTAGATATTTTCTTTATTTACACGTCATATGATTTTTCCTTTCCAAGTTTCCCCTCAAAAAAAAAAAAACCCATAAAAACAAAAAAACAAGCACAAACCCCTGTTGCTTCCCCCTTTCCCCTGCTTGACACTCCACTCTCTCCCACTTATTGGCCCTGGCATTCCCCTACACTGGGGCACAGAACCTTCACAGGGCCAAGGGCCTCTCCTCCCATTGATGATCGACTTTGCAATCCTCTACTATACACATGCTGCCAGAGCAATCAGTCCCACCATGTGTACTACTTGGTTGGTGGTTGAGTCCCTGGGAGATCCGAGGGCACTAGTTAGTTCATATTATTGTTCGTCCTAAGGGGCTGCAAACACTTCAGCTCCTTTGGTCCTTTCTCTAATTTCTTCATTGGGAACCCTGTACTCAGTTCAATGGATGGCTGTGAGCCTCTACTTCTGTATTAGTCGGGTACTGTCAGAGCCTCTCAGGAGACAGCTATATCAGGCTGTCTTGTCCTTCCTTCAGTCTCTGCTTCATAGTTAGTCTCTGCAACTCCTTTCATGGGTATTTTGTTCCCCCTTTTAAGAAGGAATGAAATGTCCACATTTTTGTCTTCCTTCTTCTTGAGTTTATTGTGGTTTGTGGGTTGTTCTTTGTGTATTCCGAACTTGTTCTTGTGTATTCCGAACTGGGCTAATAACCACTTATCAGAGAGTGCATGCCATGTGTGTTCTTTTGAGATTGGGTTACCTCATTCAGGATGATATTCTCCAGATCCATTCATTTCCCTATGAATTTCATAAATTCATTGTTTTTAATAACTGTGTAGTATTCCATTGTGTAGATGTACCATAATTTCTGTATCTATTCCTCTGTTGAGGGACATCTGGGTTGTTTCCAGTTTCTGGCTATTATAAATAAGGCTGCTCTCAGATTGGCTAGGATAAAAAACTCAGGTGACAGCAGATGCTGGAGAGGTTGTGGAGAAAGAGGAACACCCCTTCATTGCTGGTGGGATTGCAAACTGGTATAACCACTCTGGAAATTAGTTTGGCGGTTCCTCCGGAAATTGAACATAGTTCTACCGGAGGACCCAGCTATACAACTCCTGGATGCATACCCAGAAGATGCTCCAACATGTAATAAGGACACATGCTCCACCATGTTCACATGAGTTATTCTTAAAATGCCTTTGCTAACTCAATGAGTGGACGCTCCTAAATCATTCCCTGCTACCTCAGACCCAGTCAGGGAAGTGGCCAGTGGCCACTTTACCCAAAATCTCACATGACTGGTTGCTAATCTCCTCTGCTTCTACCCTAGTTCCTGATTCTCTCTCATCCTACATGCACAACTCTCAGTGCCCCACCTCATTCTCAGTCACTGGAAACTAGCAACTTTATTGGTAGATCAAAAAACAATTGAGGGCAAAGACATCCAACATCAGTTAAGCACAGATTCCCAATTAAGTCAAAGCATCAGAACCACCCTCTACATGTTCTTATTGCCTTTATTTATTTATCCTCTAGCTTTGACTCACGAGAGAAAGCAGGCCATAGTTATCTCCCTGAGTCTGGTTTACTTCACCTAAGACAAGCATATTCATGTCCCTCTGTTTTCCTGGAAATTACATGATTTTACTCTTCATTGCTGCTAAATGACAGGCTGCTATGTATATGGACTTCATCTCCTTCATCCATTCGTTTACTGGCACACGCCTAGGCTGACTCCAGATTTTGGCTCTTGTGAATAGTGCTGATATACACGTGGATGTGCAGGCATCTCTATGATACACTAGTGTCAAGCCCCTTGAGTACAGTATCAGGAAAAGATGTTGAATATTATCAAATGTCTTTTCTCCATCTTATGAGATGATCGTATGGCTCGTCACCTTTATTATGCTGATGTAATGCACTATGTTATTGATTGTCATAGCTGGACTACCTTTGCATTCCTGAGTGACTTCCACTTGATCATGTTAAATAATCTTGTTCATACATTAATGTTTGTTTACTAGCACTTTATTAAGAATTTTTCATCTCTGCCCATTAAGCATATTGGCTTATGGTTCTCTCTCTCTCTTACTTGTTCTCTCTCATATATGTATGTGTATGTGTATGTATGATATACATATATACATGTACTTATATCTGAATACATATATAAGAATTATTTGAAAGTTTTATACATGTATACAGTATATTATAATCATATTTATTCTCATTTCTTACCTCCAAATTATCCTTATAGATCCCTCAACCTCTACCTCTACACTTTATGCTGTTTAAAAATTACACATACACACTATAGTGGTTTAGATTTTTTCTCCCTGTGGAGAGACACCATGACCACAGCTATCCATATAAAGAAAAACATTTAACTGAGAGCACCTTACAGTTTTAGAGATTCAGTCCACTGTTTTTATGATAGGAAAGAGGGCAGAGTGCAGGCAGACATGGTGCAGGAGAAGGAACTGAGAGTTAATTCTACATCTTGATCCACAGGCAGCATTTCTTGGGGAAGGGCTCATGCTGACATTCCACTTAGAGCTGATCACTTGGCCACAGTTCTCAGGACTTTGACTGGTTATGGCTGCTATTTCTTTGTTGGTTAGGTCCTTTCTAATCTTGTATTTTTGCACTGACTTCATACTTCACAGAATATGTTTGAATAAAACTCTGCACTGCAGCTCTTGAAATAAGTGAAAAAGTTCTAGCATCCCTTCGAGTGTTTTTTTGTTTGGTTTTGTTTTTTGTTTTTGTTTTTCAAAGCTCAGTAGTGAAGCTAGCTGGTTCCAACATGTTGTTTGAGGCGTTACTTCACTGTTTGCTATTGGTCTGTTCCTTCAAAATTTAGCCTTGGTAATACATGTGCTCAAACTTTGTCCATTTCTTCTGGGCTATAAAGTTTGCTAGTGTGTAGATGTTCATAAAAATTCCACACCAATCATCTGTTTTTCTGTGGTTTCATTTGAAATGCTTTCCTTTTCATCTCTGATTTTATGCACTTGACTGTTCTCTTCCATTTTCTTAGTCTAACAGAGGATTTGTCAATTTTGCTGATCTTTTCAAAGAGCAAGCTTTTCATTTTGCTCATCTTTGGCTGATTTTTTTTTTATCTTTACTTCATTTATTCCTGAGAAAGCTTTCGGTTTCCCCTCTTCAGCATAATGGGAGATTTTTGCCTTATTTTATAGCTTGTATTATAATTTATTTGTACTTATTTCTTTCTAACAATTTTGGGCTTGTCCCCACCCCCAACCTTTTCTTGTTTTCCTTGGGATGTAGTAATAGGCTTTCTGTTTGACTTTTTGGATACAGGTGTTGATTTGATAAACTTCATCTAATTGTTGCTTTTATTGTGTCCCATAGGATTAGGTACCTTATGACTGTAAACTAGCTCTAGGAAACTGTTAGACTTCACACTTGATCTCTTCCAGATACATGATTGTTCAAGAGTCACTTGTAAATTTGCCTTGTTTGGCTTTTTGCAGATATCTGGTTTATTTCATTGTGGTTTAAAAAGATGCTTGGTACCATTTTGAGTTTTCAGAATCCACTGAGACTTGCCTTAAGGTCTACCCACAATGTTCCCTGAAACGTGCGTATTCCATGGACTGTGTATTCTGCAGTTACTAGGTGGATTGTTCTGAAAGTATGTTCAGTCCTTGTGGCCAATAGTGCTTCTTAAAACCTTGTTTATTGGCTGGTTTCTGTCTGGATAATCTGTCTTTTGCTGAAAGTCGGGTATCTGGGTCTCTGGTTATTACTGTATTGGATTTTACCTCTCTATAAAGTAAATTTTATGTGTATGAGGGTTTGGTCTGCATCTATATATCTGTACTGTATGCAGACCTGATACCTGTAGAAGACAGAAGAGGATGTTGGATACTCTGGAACTGGAATTATGGATGGTTATAACCCATCACGTAGGTGCTAGGCCTCAACTCAGGTACTTTGCAAGAGCAGCCAGCGCTCTTAACCACTGAGCAATCTCTCCAGCTCCTGGAATTAAGCTCTTGCTTTAGGTCAGTTGATATTTACTTTGTGTTTTTATGCTTTACTATTGAGCACATCAATATATTAAATCATGCTTTCCTCTTGCCTTCTTTATCATTTAGCAATGGCCTTCCTTGTCTCTTTGCACTGCTTTTAATCTGTAGACTTTTTTTAATCTGATGTGAGTCTGGCTTCTCTTGCTTTCTTATGGATTCCACATGCATGGAATATCTCATTCCACCCTGTCATGTTGGGTCTATGCATGACCAAATAAATTATATTTGTTGTATATTTGTTTTATATTTCACTGGTCTCTGCTCTCATTAATATTTTCTTTCTTCCCCTGTCTTGGAATTACTTTGCTGTTTTTTCCCTCCTTGAGAAGGGTGCTCGGTGCTTAATTTTTAGCCTTTCATCTTTCTTTTGATATGTAAATTTCAGAGGACAACTTGTCCTCTGATTACTGGCCATGTACTTCAGTTTTTATCATCAATTGAAAATAGTATCCAGTCTGTAGTGATTTACATAGCTCTTTTTCAGAGCATACTTTTATTTCCAAGTGGTCATGTGTTTTCAGCTCCATTTATTATTGTTTTGTAACTTAAGCATACCACGGTCAGAGAACTTACTCTGGGTGGCTTTAATCCTTGGGAATCTACTGAGACTTGCTTGATGGCTTGCCATCTGGTCTACTTTAGCAAATGTTCCATGTGCACTTGAAAAGAATGTTTATTCTGACACAATTGAGAACAAATTAGGTCAAGTTTTTTAGTCCTCTTCAAATCTTCTGTTGTTACCGGGCTTTGCTCATTTAGCTCGTTGTGTAAGAGAATTGTGATCATGTGCTGTCTCTTTCTCTGTTTATTTCTGTTGCCTTGTGTCTTGTTAGTTTCAACACTTTGTTATTGGGTACATATATATGTGTGCCTGCTGTTCTTTTCAGATGAATAGATTCTTTTAAAGGGTGACAAAACCCTCCTTTGCTCTGGTAATAATTTCTGTTTCAAAACCTACGTTTTCCTGTATTAACATATATATCTGAGCTTTCTTTTAATTGGAGTTTACATAGTATGTTTTTTCTACCCCTTTAACCTTATTTTTTTGTGTGTTCTAATATCTAGGATATGTTTCTCTTTGTCTTTAAAACTATCTTTTTATTTTGTGTGTGTGAGTATTTGTTTTGCATGCATGTCTGCGCACCACATGGAGGCAGTGCCGACAGAGGCCAACATGAGGTGCTGTATCCTCTGGAACTGGAGTTACAGCTAGCATGTGAGCTGTCAAAGTGCTGGGAATTGAATCAGGGTCCCCTGGAAGAACAGCCAGTGCTCATTACCACTGAGCCGTCTCTCTGGACCCTAAAATATACTTTTTAGTGCAGCACAAAGTTGGTTCTTCTCAGTTTCACTCGGTCTGTCTTCCATTCCACACCAAGACTTTGTCCAGTCACATATTCCAGAATGCTCACGTCTTAGGGTGTGACCCTACTGCCTTACAAATGCCCCTTGGTATACTAGAAGAACTTCTCCCTAAAACTTTTTAATGTTTTCTTTGACCAGTTTTTCTTTTTTTCTTTTCTTTTCTTTTTCTTTTTTCTTTTTCCTTTCTAAGTACCCAGGAGACAGCTTGTGCCATACATCTTCAAGCCACTGTCCTTACAATTCTCCTCTGAGCCCACCCACCCTTAAGCTACCTTATGGGATTTTCTCTCTCTAGCTGATTCTGAACAGGGATCATTTCTCACAGTCTATCTTTGATTCCTTTTCCATTGACTCTCCAGGTTATCTCTGAGTGACTTTGCATGTTCCTATGAATCCCATCCCCGCCCCCCCATCACTGCCCTTTTGAGTGAGGCAAGCTCTAGACAGGCATTTCCAGCTGTCTCCATGGTTGCTTTCTCTCTCCACACATCCCCTAGGCATACAGAAGTCTGTGACACAAGCTTCCCACATATCCTCCCTCCCCCTCCACTAAGCCTGACCCTCCTCAGAGGCTCTGATCTCAGTAAAGGACATCACTCTTGAGTGGTTTGCCTTAGTCAGGGACTCAGAAGACACGTGTGCCCACCCTCTTCCTGGACTGTCAGTTTCTTGGTCAGACTGCTAATATACTCCCTATTTTTTTTTTCCAATCTTCCCTTTCTCATCAGGCTTCTCTGAGACTATTGTTGGCTTTCTGTTCAGTTACTGTCTCCTCTCCTCAAAGGTGCCATGGAAACTCTTTGATGTCCCACAACATCTCTCTTGCCCTGCCCTGCGCTTCTTCCAGCTTCCAGCACTGAATTTGCTGGATGTGCTTGGTGTGGGCTGTGATGTGCTCTCACAGCCTGCTCTCCTGCAGGGGATGCCTCAGTGTTTTGCCTGGAGAGCTCACCTCCCTCACCTCTCCATCTCTAAGCTCCTCCCCCTTCCTTCAACTCTCTACTCACACCTCACTTCTTCTATGACATCTTTTTCATACTGGAAAGATTTATGTGTCTTTCCCCCCTGCATTTCAAAACATAGTATATATTTCTTTGTTATGACACAAAGAAATTGCATTTTAATTTAAAAACATATATAATATACTGTCTGATTTTTTTCCACTAGGGTCTAAGTCTTGGGTTCTATTTTCTCTGTGTTATGCTCCCAGTATGCAATACAGTGCACGGTGGGTGTTTGACACTTAAATGACTATTGAAAGACTAAAAAATATGTTTACATGTTTAATGTTATTTTCAGTGTTTTATTGCCAAACAGATTCAGATATATAAAGCATCAAATGTGGATGTGATGTTTGATGTATTCCTCACATTTTTTGAGTTGTTTATATTTTATCAATTTGAAAAATACTTTGTTGTACATGTATGACAATTTTTCTGTCTCAATAACAGCATGTCTTGATGGTTGGTGTGCATGTGTATGCATGTGTGTGTATGCATGTGTGTGTATGTATGCCTTTGTATATGTTTATGCACATATCATCCTTTGTGTGTGACTGTAGGTACACATTTGCCTTGATGTGCTTGTAAGGGTCGGTGGCTGATGCTCACTTTGTTGTTTGAGAGCAGACCTCTATTTTATGGTTTTCTGCTCCATCCGCCAGGCTAGCTGACCCCCAGCTTCACTGGGTTCTCGTCTCTTCACCTCCCATCTTACCATACGAGCAGTGGCATTACAGACACTTGCCTTTCTATGGTGTGATAGTGAGTTTTCTGTTGCTGTGATAAAACACCAGAGCAATAAGGATCCTTCTGGGTAGGGAGGCATAAGGGCAAACAGCAGGCAACGCAGCAGGATAGGAATCTGAGCGAACTCATCTTCAAACTCAAGAATGAGGCAGAAAGTGAGCTTGAAGCAGGACAAAACATTAAACTCTCAAAGCCTTTCCCCAGTGACTTTCTTCAATAAAGCCACACCTCCTAAACTTCCCCAAGCAGCACAGACAATCAGAAACCAAGTATTCAAATGACTGACGGAGTCTACGAGGGACACAATCATTCAAACCACCGGAGCTGGGGGCTGGCCATCTGAACTTGCTATACTAAGGACTTTACACACTAAACCCCAGTCCCTTGGCAGCTTTCAAGTTATGATTTTCACCTGTGTTTTTACTGGTAGACCGAATCACGTAGACAAAGAATATAAAACAAAGAATTAATGAATTCTTTGACCAGACTCTGGTCGGTAGGGAGAGGTTTTAAACAGCAGACTGCAAACTTGTTCACTTTAAGCTGTGCTTTCCCATTAATAGATTTTACTTTGGAGTCACTGTCCTTAAATCTCCTTAAATCTATTAATTGAGATAATAGTGGATGGCAGTCCAGCAATTCGTGTATCTTTCAGCTTGGTTTATTGTCGATAATGGAGTTTCGCTGTGACAGTAATCATGGTCACTGTCTAATGAGCGTCTGTCACTGGGAGAGACATTGATATCTGTATTTGTTACTTCACTCAAGACTCCCAGCCTTTCAGGAGTAGTTTTTTTTTTTTTTTTCTTTCCCATGCTGACAATGACAATGACAACTAGAGTCTCTCCACGTTCTGTGAATTGCTGGGTGACAGAGCCATACTAGATGTGCTTTGACCCAAAGCCAGGGGCTTCCTGGAGGAATACAACTTCTATTCTCCCATGCCATCCTTCTTGGGCACATGCTATCCCTGCCCTCCACATGGAACAGACAATGACACTTCCCAGTGTTTAATGGAGGCCCAGACAGGCATGTCAGCTGTAGAATCAAGTGCAGTGAATATGTGTTTAGTTTTGATGGTCTTCTAGTGCAAAGGCTCAAATGTCAAAGCTTGCTGTGACTGAAAATCTTCCTGTGGCCATGGGCATCAGGGCTTGTTTGGGGGAATGCTCTTCAGCAGGCTCAGAATATGTCATCAGTGATGTGACAGGACCCCAAGATTTACCTGGGTGAATGGTGGAAGGATGGTATTCTTCAATAATTTGAGTAATTTCTCTCCAGCAGAAACAAATGGGTGCCGGTTCTTTCTCCCTAAAACAGCTTGGCTGTGGATGAATCAGGGCATATTCTGGCCCTACCTCCTGGGGATGGCTGGAAAACATCCTACAAGTTCCCATCCCTGCTCGCTCCACCAGAATAGCACATCTATCGTTACGGAGTGGTCAGTAGAGTGGCTGACTATCTTTTTTGTCTCCTCTCTCTCTCAGGAGACTTTTGGGTTGCTGAAGAGTGGGGGCCATGTGGTAAGGTGTTTAATTTTTTTTTTTTTCTGGTAGATAGAATCACTCACCTGTGGCAGGAGGAAGTGGGATGATGTTTGCTTAAAATATAAAGAGAATGCTGCCTGCCGGAAGGGGCGACTCACCCCTGTCTGCTGGCCTGCTGGGAGGCATGATGATGCAGGTGACACTCTCCCTCTTCCAGATGTCCCTAATGGCCATTGCCCTCTTTGCTAAGCCTGCTTAGGAGGAAAAAGGACCTGTTCCCTTTTTTTGGAAAAATATCTTTTCCAAGGTGGATTATTGTTTGTTGGGTCGCACTGAGGGCACTAATCCTTTAATGTAAAGAATGATTAGGGTGAGTGGTGAGGATAAAATGAGATTAAGAAATAAGTCTCCTGACTTAGTTATTAACAGTGAAATTATGAACAAAATCAATAAGAGCACACCATATAATAATGAAGCTAAGAATATTGATGGCCCCGCTAAGCCTTAGTTTTACACTAATATAAGCTGCTACCTGTTTAAGTCAGACAAAGATGCTTTCTTGGCCAAGTGTGATAACAGTAAGCTGGTGAAGTTGAGCCCCAGGACAGCAAGTTCAAGGCCAGCCTGGACTGTACCAGGGTTTCTGTCTCAAATAAACAAACAAGAAGATGATGTTCTTATAAAGATGTTCGATAGGGTTGGGATGTAGCTCAGAATGGTACAGCACTTGCCTTACATGCACAAAACCCTAAGGCCAGTCTTCAATACTACACAAACCATTGTAGTACATGCCTCTAATCCAAGCACTTGGGAGGTTGAGGCAGGGGAATCAGGTCATCCTTGGCTTTACATAGAGTTAAGAGCTAGCTGGGAGCATAGGAGATCCTTCAATAGATAATAAGTGACTAGATATCTCTAATGGTTTCAGAATGAAAATATAGGATTGATGCCTATAAATTTATGTTTCTTAGCATATGGCAGAAAAGAGGGTACCAAGTTTAACTTCAAAGATGTCATTACAGTATTCAGGTTCCAAAACAGTGCAAGTTGTCTTTCAATTTCTCCTCAGGTGACTGTTGTTTTCTGAGGAGCTGTTGGTGCTGGGAAAGACCTGGTTTGACAGGAATGCCTCAAAGGGAGTCAGTCAGACCTTTAGTGCTTTAGTGGAGACAGCACACCTAAAACCAAATGTCCTCTTGGCGTTGGCAGCAGGGCTACCATGTCCTCAATCCCAGGCCTTTATTTATACCCTGAAAAAAAATCTCCAATAAAGTGTCATTGTGAGCACCATTTAAGCCCTGTGAGTAAGAAATAGGACCCAGAACCTGTTGCCTGGTCAAAGTGATCATGGGCATCATAAAAGATGAGCACAGTCACTTAAGGTGACTTGCAAAGAGTGACGAAGGCCTAGCTGGGGAAGGCTGAGGCCTGGGCAAGCGGATCTACAGGCCTGGCTTTTGTCTTCTAAATGTCTGCATGAGTTTGGGCTAAATCTCGTTTTCCTCTTTGGTAAATTGGAGTGGTTTGTCCTGGATAATCACTTTTATTGCTTTAATATAATACAGTTCAATGATTTTAAGAAAATTCACACTTCCATAATAATAGCCACACTTGGCATGTTTAGTGAAAATGAATAAGGAGGTCCTTTAAAAGAGGCGCTGCTAGGCTAGTTTGCAGTAATTGAGGCTATTATAGGTAGAAATGAGTTGTACCGAGTGGGGGGCTTCTGTTATTTTTCACTTCATAAATGAAAAGCACCCTTTTCCAGAATTTTCACCGGATGTCAGCAATCAGATTTTAGCTGCTGCCAATGTCTTGTGACAACAGGCCCTGTCTCCCAATCAGCAGGTCTGTTCCTTTCTTCTAGGGTTTGGAAGGGTGCCCACCACCAGTGAGAGAGGTAATGTGCCATAGTCTTTCATAATTCCTTCCTTTGACTGTACAAATGACCCATCCCACCCTGGGAGGAAAGGCTGAAGAGTCAGGTGAAGTGCTTGCAAGAATTTATGTCTAGACTCAATGTGAAGTGGGGATGATGGAAATTTCCAGAAGTTCAAGCCATGAAGAACTAAAAGAAGAAGTGTGTGAATCCACTAACATTTTGTCCCTGGGAGACAGCCATTGCATAAGATGATTCAGGCAGGGGGCTGGCCAGGGCATTGCAAAAGGGGGCTGTGCCAGAGCCTTGCAATATAACTTTATTTGATAGAAGGGTGTGTACAGACATAACAGATTTAAATGAGGCTACTCATAAAAGTCTTGTTAGCAGAATGGCATTCCACAAATGGTTTTCTCTTCTACAGAACATAGTTTTTTGTTTGTTTGTTTGTTTGTTTGTTTTTAATCACTTGAAAATATACTTGTAAACCCAACTACTTCCAGAAAATGTTAAGTGAAATGGACCATAGGACATTCATTCCTAAAGAACTCTGATGACTCGATCACTAGCCTTTCAAGGCATGGGCTTTCTGCAGTCATGTGACAGGAAATGCTTCCTATCATTTTAGTGTCATCCAGGTCAGCCATAACCGTGTCACTGTAATTATGACCTTGCCTGCTTTCCGAGGAGTTACCCTCAGCTATAGCAGAATGTAATAGGGAAAAGGCTTTGATGGGAAGAGTATTGTTCTGAAGACAGACGTCGTTCTAGAAACTTCCAAATGCTATCTGCTTGCCTGTTCACCGGAGGGAGATTTAAAGGGACACATCACGGATTCACCATTAGAATCCAAGCCAGAGTTCCACGTAGGCACTGCATAGGTATTGGATGTCTCTTATTCTTTGTAGGAGGTGGAAGTACAAACCCCCTGGAAATGCTACTCAGAGCAGCTTCCCAGTCCCCACTGTGGGGATTTGTATGGCTTGTTAGGAAAGCAGCAGGGTGTGGTAGCTCATGCTTGTAATAGAAGCACCTAGAGGCTGAGGCAGGAGGAATATTCTTAGCTGGAGGCCAGCCTAGGCTATAGAGTGAGACTCTGTTACAAAAACCAAAGGACTGAAACAGAGAAACCAGAGAGCAAGTAAGGGGGACCATTGGAGGGGGTGGAGGTGGGGGTTCCTGAGCCAAACTTTTCCCATCCTCTTGAAGTAAGCACATAGAGTTACCTCAAATACCAGTTGCTGCAGAGAGCAGGCAGGAAGTTGGCAGAGGCAGATGAGGTAACCTGGAGCACAGACATTTTTCAACTGTTTTCCTTTGCTCCAATTTCCCTTTTGCTGTCACATTAATTAGAAATTTAGGTAAATGACACCAGTGCCCCAATTTTTTACATCTGCCAGGAGAACAATTAGGCATTAGAAGAAACAAATGGTCTAACTCATGTTGCCTGTTGAAAATTTTCAAGCTACATTATTTCTGACAAGAAAAAAAAAAACAACAAAACAAATAATAGTTGTTTTGGCCAATTTTTAGCATCAGCGTCGTCACACTAGCAGATGCGGCTTCGCCCTGGCTCCTTCCCTGCAGTCATGCTTCATTAGGGTGTGCTGACTCTGGTGGGTCCCCACACCTTTAGGTAAACAGTTATTTACATGAGCTGAGGCATTTTTCTTTGGTGACAATTTCTAATTGTACAAGCAATGGAGGGTGATATATGAAACCTTTGCAAAAAAAGAAGGGGGGGGTTAGGGTGGGGTGGGGGAGTGGCTTCACCTGTGAAACAAATTACTTAAAATTAACTATCCTTTCAAAAGAAAGGCAAAAACATTCAAGGCGGACAAATGAGACCTTTCTCGTGCACATATGGTAAGTGCTTCAAATACATCCCGCTGGTCCCCGCTCCAGAGAACAATTCCTCATGATGGAGTGGAAGAGTTCCTGGCTCATTTGGGGGTCTTTTCCATGCCAGCACTTGCCTGTTCTCTGCTCAGAAGGGATCTTGTAAGGATGAGCACCATGCCTTCTCCTCACACTTCTGGCTTCACTAACTCCTTAGCTTTCACATGGCCAGCTTAACCCTTCCGAGGAGGCACAAGTCCACACAGGGCCCTGCAAAGGCTTCCCGTCCTTTGTTACCCAACTCGACTCATCATCTCCAGCAACTTAAAAAGTCAGTGATGGGACTAGAGAGATGGTTCAGCAAATAAGAGTACTGGCTACTCTTCCAGAGGTCCTGGGTTCAATTCCCAGCACCCACGTGGTACCCCAAGACTCTCCAAATCCCCAGTTCCAGGAGATTCAATGCCTTCTTCAGACCTCTACAGAAACCAGGCATGCAATTGGTTCACAGACATACACTTAGCCAAATTACACACACACACAACACACACACACACACACACACACACACACACACACACACACACACATACACATCAACCTAAAACAGAGTGATCACAAACTAAACCTTATCAGTAGGCCATGCCAATACTTCTTTCTTGCTGGGTAGACTCAAGTACCCAAACTTGAACAGGTCAAAATATAGTAAATTAAAATGAGTCACCTGGGGCTGTAGAGATGGCTCAGTGGATAAGAGCACTTGAGGAACTGACTTTAGATGCCCAGTATCTACATAAAAAGTTGGCTATAATCATACACATATCTGTAACCCCAGCAAGCTCTGTACTGATGGCGTTAAGACTGGATGACCTCCACTTTTGCTGGCTGCTAGCCTAGCTTCAGGATCAGTGAGAGATCCTGTCTCTGATGACCAGGCTGAGTGGCAGAGTAAGATGCTTGATTTTCTCCTTTGGCCTCTGTGCTCTCATGAACAGCATCTGCAGGCATACATGCACATACATAACCCCTTCTACACACACACACACACACACACACACACACACACACACACCCTCACAAACCAGGAATCACCCACACATTATTCTATAATAGTGATTTGTTTAGGGTACCAGCACAAAAGTATCTAAAACTGCACATTTAAAATCAAGGTCATATCACTACTGTAGAAGGACTGTACTCCTTCCACTAACTGCTGTGCTTTCTGGAACTTTAGAACATGACCTTGTTTGGAAAGCAGGCCTTTGAAGCTGTGATGAATTGAACTGACATTGTGATAGAGTAAGGTTAGCCTCATCTACTGGAACTGGTACCCTTAGAAGCTGGGCTGAGGTTCACTCAGCAAGAGGATTTAGTGAGCCTAGATGGTTGATCAGTGTAGCCATATGAAGAAACACATAGGGAGCGATGCACTGTCTTCTATTGTTCATAGTGTAGGAATGGACCATTGCAGTGAAGTCACTGTATGTCTGTGATGGTTGATCTTGGTTGTCAACTTGACTGGGTCTAAAATTGACCACAAGGCAAACCAATGGGCACCCTGTAGGGGTTTTCCTGATCTGATCACTTGAAATGGAAATATGCACCCCAAATGTGAGCTACACCTTTGTGTCAGCCTAGATAAAGGACACAGAAGGAAGCTTTTTGCCTGCCTGTCTTTAATCTTGTTAGCAAGCTCATCTACTCCATGGCTGTCACTGCTGCATTACTTCACTGATATTAGAATCCAGCTTCAGGCTGCCAATGTGGACTGGAGACCAGCAGCTCTAGGAACAGGTCTTTGGAAATCTGCTGAGTCGTTAGCAGCAGACCAAGGCAGCTGAGACACACAGCCTTGTAGACTGAGAGCCTACTGGGATCTTGGCCTGTCTGGTGTGAGACCCTTGTTGGACTACCTGGACTGTAGTATTTAATTCAATTGAATACATATTCTTTGAATATATATATATATACATATATATGTACATATATATGTATATATATGTATGTATGTATATAATTATTCAAAGAATATGTATTCAATTGAATTAAATACATATATACATATATATATTCATTCTTTAAGTTCTGTTTCTTTTGAAAACACTGGCTAATGTGTTTTATATTGGACATAGGAAACAACACACACAGACATCTCATTTGATGCTAAAGATTTATTTTGTAAAGATTAATATTTGTTCTTGTTAGCAATAACAAAGTGTTGCTTAGCTACTTACTTTGAACTGAAACATTCTCCATTAAAAGAGGAGTAAGACTCATAGATTCTGGAGGATGAGGAAACATACAAAGATTAGGAAGCTCATAAAACTTACAAGCCTCATAATACCTAGAGAGTTCTAAGATTAATGAAGGAGACTTTTTAGCAGAGCTGTCTGAAAGTTGTACAGGGTGCTCCAGGATTCTCTCTGCCGTCATGAGTCTCTACCTATGCTGAGGTGGACTTTTCAGTGACACAGCTTCCTGAGTTACTCACACTTCTGTAAGTGTTCCCTTACCTATATTCCTATAGGTAGCTTCTCATCCATGTTTCTGTGAATAACCTCAATGAACTCATGAGTTCTCCATGGTAAACTAAGGTAGAAACATCTCTTTTGGTCTGGGGTGAATAGATTTTTGTAGGCTGTTTCTTTAACATGGGCACAATATTTATGAAAGGCAGTCATCTTTCCACCTCCCTTGCTTGTGTCCTGTTCTCTGATAGAATAGATGATAGAAAACAGAAGATCCTGATAACTATTTCAAATGACCATTCTACAAGTTTTAGTGACTTTTTTTTTAAGTGTAAGAAAAATGACCCAAGAAGAGAGAAATGAAGGAGATAGAATCGGTAGAAATTGCAGTTGATATAACTCCATTTGTGACACTTTGGGGAGCATGTATCATGATCACTAGATCAATTTCATTTAATTAAAAGAAAAGATTTAAACGAAGATAAAAGAGTTTTAGCTAAAATTAAACCAATGTACATAAAACAGTGGGGCTTTCTGTAACCCAAAATATCCTGGCAGATAGAGTTTATTTACAATGATAATAGAAATGATAGTAAGTATAAAAATCAGAACAAATTTACAGAATGTCCTGGGGAAGTGTTTAAAAATATAAAAGTTTGCCAAGGGACAGGAAAAAAAAAAAGCCTCAAATGGATAAGAAGAATAATGTCCCTGCATGGGAAGATTTAGTGGTGCAGATGTCAACGTTCGCCTAATTTATCTACAAATTCAATGAATATCCAATTCCAGCTCCCCTGGGAGCTGGGGGTGGAACTTAGCAAAGTGTGGCTAAAGTTCATCCAGAGAAATGAATGGCTGAGAAGAGCCAAGGAAATTTTGAGAAACAAGAATAATGATAGAGGACTTGACCCAGCAGATATTAAAATATCAGAGTGATTAAAACAATGTGCTTTGGGTGCAGCGATCAATAGAACAAAGAAGAAATTCCAGAGCATGACACAAGTAATTTAGTACCTAATAAAGATGACATTTGGGATGTAAGAAAAGGATCTATTACTTAGTAGGTGATTTGGCGCAAAAGTTTGGAAAAAGAAAAAGCCCAACTTTACAATTAAGGTTGTAATTAAAACAGAGCAAGGTGCCTGGAAATGTTATGATTTTAAGCTGAAGGGTAGGTCAGCATCGTACTTACAAATACCTAAGTAAAAGTTAATTTTTCTGTGGCAAGAGCTTTTAAAAGTGTGGTGTCATGGCCAGTATGATGGCTGTATCTTTAATCTCAGCAGTCAGGAGAGAGGCAGAGGTAGGTGGGCTTTGCTGAGTTCCAAGCCAGCCAGGGTCACATAGAATGACCCTGTCTCACAAAACAAACAGAACAAAACAAAACAAAACAAAAAGCCAATGTAGCGTTATCATAAAGACCGAAGGAGACAGATTTGAATTTATGAAAAGTGCACTTAGATTTTATAGTGACATAATGCAATGTACAGGTCAAATGTTCATAGCTATTATATGTAAAATTCAGATCACTACAGGAAATATAAAGTGTAAACTCCCATAGTCAGAAATTTGTCCCTGTATACATAAATGTCTCTCTTCATCTCTCCATCCATGTCCCTTTTCACACACACACACACACACACACACACACACACACACACACACACAC